>CDEZ01021877.1:0-24023 GCA_000826365.1 Acanthamoeba royreba | reverse complement strand
AGAAGCCGTCATATGGAAGATGAAGCGCTTCCCCGGTGGTGCAGAGTTCGGTCTCTCGGGTGAGATGAGACTGGCCCAAACCGTGTCTCTAGAGGTTCTCGATTCTGCTGCAGGTCTCCGAGCCTGATTTGTGTCTAACATTTCTCTAAACCAACAGAAAAAGGGCTGGACCAACCGACCGCCCATCGCGATGCAGTTCCAGGTGCCCATGTTCACCTCATCGGGTTTCGACGTTCGTTTTCTCAAGGTACATAGCCTTACCTCAGTGTCCTGTACCCTGAATTGGTGGAAATAATACTCAAGCACACTTTCTCTGGGCATCGTGCAGGTGTACGAGAAGAGCCAGTACCAAACGGTCAAGTGGGTTCGCTACCTCACCAAGGCCGGCTCTTACGAGTTCCGCATCTAAACGATTGACTTATCTGGGCGGATCTCTGAGAGTGCCGCTGGCACTATCCTTCTGTACCTACGTGTCGTGTGCTGACTATATCTTACCAGCTGTTTCAATAATGAGAAAGTGTTTTCTCACTCCAGCTTTTCACTTGCTTTTGGCCTGACGCTAGCGTGATTCCACCTGTTGGATGGCCATACTCTTGGAACATTGAGCATTCACGACAAGCAGGACGTTGATGAACAATAGGTTTCTAGCAGTGCGCATAGCTAAGCTGTTACTTCGATTGTTTCATAAACCCAAGGTCATCAGTTCGACTCTGATCCGGGGGCTTCCTCCCCCGGTAGCGCAGTGGTAGCGCGTGGTCCGAAACAGCTGGCGCAATCACTGCCCCTTTTACGCCTTCCGTGTCCTTCGGTGCTATCTCAAAGTTCCAGTCTTCATGTACGGCAGAGGGGATTGATGTTGGATCGTGGAAGCTGAGTTGACCTGGATATGGGAGGACATCATTGTTGGGCGACAGCACATGAACGTCGGACAGGGTGATTGTTGGATACGGCCATACTGCGCAGAAAGCACCGCTTCCCATCCGAACAGCGAAGTTAAGCTGCGCCAGGCGGCGTTAGTACTGGGGTGGGCGACCACCCGGGAATCCGCCGTGCTGTATCCTTCTTTTGTCCTCTCCACCAGATGCTCCCTGCTGTCGCCCACAGCGACCTTCCTTCTCCTCTTCTCCTTCCCACCACTTCACGGTTGGTCGGGTCGAGTTCAGTTCACGCAGAACAAAGCGTTTTGTCCATAGTCTTTTTGATTCCTATTGGCCTAACTCAACACAATGCGCTAACCAAAGAACAGGCAGGCATTGTCTCCATCTTCCCGATGCACCCAGAGGAGACCGTACGCATCATCTTCACGTGGTGGTCACAGTCACCGCACTCATGCATGATCCAGACTTCTTCCGTCCTGATGGGCAAGCAGACGACCCGGACGGCATATCCATTCGGTGCATCATGCTTGCCGTATGGCAGCAGTTCTTCGGTCAGGTATGTATGTGTTTGTCTTCTATCCCCGAAGACTTCGCTTCAGATTCACCAGAGGGGTGGATGAGTGTCGGCAGGCGACGATCATGTGGAACCTGATGATCACCATCCGGACTGGGCTCATCTTTTGGGATGCCTTACGGTTCTCCCAAGCCTCCTCGATCTGGTTCCACATGGCGGTGTGGGTTTGGTACTGACGATCAGCTAGTTGAAGGCGGTCTTCAAGAGATTCTTACCTCACGTGTGCTCAGGTGTGGGTCGAATGTGAGTTTGTTGGGCGGCCTGGGTCAGTTCGGACCTTCGATCAACAGGTACCCACTTGAAAGAAGCAGCCCTTCCTGCATCTGACCATTGGGTTCACTGTCGTAGCTGCTGGATAAGAGGTCAAGATAGCTACTATAGATGGGGTTTCTTCCTCGCCCCACTCTTGTGCGTGATTCTTCTCTCTTTGCTCATCCTTTCCTACGTCTTGTGGAAGCTACGGAGAATCCGCAAGCAAGCCTACACCTCGTACGTTTCCCAATGTCCTTGGGGATTGGGAGGAAGATCAGAGAGCGCGCTTTGCCTAAAGGCTTGGGAGCACTCGTCAGTGCGATGGTGGACCAGGCCTTCCGCTTCCAAACGCAAATGATAGCATACATCGTGATCTTCATTCTTTGGTGGTACGCATCCACTCAGACGTGGGTGTTCACATCATGCTCACTCATAACTAACCGGCCAGGCTTCCGATTGGTCTCAATCAACTGATAGAGTACTTTGGCCTTGAAGTGGCCGTGCTAGGCTACTTTCAAAACACCTGCCTTGTTACGCAGGTCCCCATTCTCCCCTCTTGTCCTCTTCTCAGTTCGTGTTGAGTGACGGTACGGATGGACAGGGCCTCGCCAACTCGCTGGTGTGGATGGGTTCGCGTACCTTCCGTGCGGCAGTTCGCCACATCAAAGAAGACGCAAGCCACCTCATCCCCCGCTTCCGCGGTTCCACCCTTCTGATCTACGCCTCCCCTTCCCCCAGCCCCCTCTCCTCTTCCGACGACACAGGTGCGCCCATCCCTGATCCACACCCCACCTTTCCTACGACATGCCATCAAAAGCATTCATGTTGCGGTGCTTGACTTACACCTGATGACAATGGCCATCATGATCACAGACGCAAACCACGCCATCAACTAACGCGAAGAAGGACCCAAGTCAGAACCAGCCCACTCACTACACCGAGACCCGGGTTCACATCCTGCCTTGCTTTGAAGAGCAGAGCACTCGATCGAGCCAGCTCTCGTGGTGTTCTTTCCTGAGCTCCGGAGTTCTTGCTGGTGGTGGAGGGGTCGCTCCCCTGCCCTACCGGAAGAAAAAAAAAGTTAAGAGATGAAGACCAGAAGAGGTCCACCATGGGAAAGGGGGGACAAAGGGAGAAGTCCTCAAAGAAGAAAATCCTCACAAGCATCAGCACCAATTGTTGACGTCACAGAGCGTCAGATCTTAACCATAGAAAAATATTTGTGTGTACATCATTTGTGTTGATCCCTTCAATCCCTTTGTTGCGCAAAGACTTCCTCTTCAAATTATAAAAATTAATCGAAAGAGTTGCAGCAGTACCTCTCAATCCACAGCTTAATTGATCTCCGGAGATCAATTAAAGTAATTAATCTCCGCACAGGTAGACCACATGCTGCTGGAGTTGGTTTTCTTGAGATTTGTTGCAAAGGTTACCTTACCTCTTACCCCGGGCCGTCAAACCGTACGGTTGCATGTTGCGCGTCCGCGTCACGATGCAGATGTCCGAAGAAGAGAATAAAAGAAAACAAAATTCAAAAAGAAAAAAGAAATGATGGAGGAAATGTGAAATTTAGAAGAAATTGCAAGAATGTTGTCCAAAAAAAGAAAGAAAAAGGACAAAACAAGAGAAGGAAGAAGCAAGATCATTTTCCAACCGATCGGATCTGATTGATACAGATCCCGTTCATTATTTTCTTTTTATCATTCGCCATGGTGTGCAAAAAGTGTACGTGCTTTCACATTTCAATCACAAGAAATGTTTTTATGTAATATATTCTTTATTCCTAATGGAGATCAATATTTTTATTTTTATATTAAATTTATGATTTATTTAAATGGTGGTGGTGGTGGTGGTGGTGGTGGACAGGTGAGGCCAAGTTGGCGAAGGTGGCATGTCCGGATACGTGGAAGGAGGGATCGCGGAACACGACTGAGTCGGGCGGACGAAAGGTGGGGGAGAACAAGCTGCTGAGCGGGAAGCACCGGATGAATCCCTACGGCAAGAAGTGTCGGGTCTGCAAGCAGAACCTCCATCAGCCGGGCGCGTACTGCCAGGCCTGCGCCTACAAGAAGGGCATCTGCTCCATGTGCGGCAAGCAGATCCTTGATAACGTGGGCCAGTACAAGCAGAGCGCCAAGTGATCAGCATCAGCTGCGCACACACACAGACATGTCCTTTACCTTCCCACTATCCACCACCATTGTGAATATCACCGCCACCATCAAACATAGACTCACTCCATCCCCAAGTGGTGTTGGCTCAAGGATAGGTGCACGCCCCATGGTTGATGAGCGAGCAGAGCTCTGATCAATGCATTCATTCAAGAGTTGGTAACACAATTTTAAGATTTGATGCGATCAGGCCTGGGCTTTCGCAGGCGAGGCACCTCCCTTCTTGCCTGGGCTCTTCTTGGCGCTGGCAGGCGTTGTGGGCTTAGCAGCGGGGCTCTTGGCCGGTGTAGCGCCCTTACCCTTCTTGTTTGGCGTGTTAGTAGCAACAGGTGTAGAAGGCGCGTTCTCCCTAGCAGCAGGGCTCTTGGCAGGTGTGGCAGCCTTGCCCTTCTTGGTCGGCGTGGAAGCAGAGCCGTTCGCCTCGTCCTTCTTTGCTGGCGTGGCAGTGCCGTTCTCAGATGCGCTCGGAGTCGATGGCGTCTTCTGTTTGGCAGCGCCACGCTTGCCCTTACCCTTGGCCGTTGGCGTAGCAGCGTCAGGTGTAGGCGTAGTGGGTGTTGTGGCGGGAGCGGGGGACTCGGGCTTGTGCTTCTTGGTGGGCGTCTCCTTGGCCGGCTTGGCAGGAGTGGAAGCATCCTTATCTACCGCTGCAGAGGTGACGGGAGCAGGCGTGGAGGCCTTTCGCTTCTTACCACCGCCGGTGGGAGTTGAGGGAGAGGCAGCAGCGGTGGTGGCGGTAGCCGGAGCAGCCGGACTCTGGGCTGGCGTGGCGCCCTTGCCCTTTCGCTTCTTGGACGGCGTGGTGGCAGCGACTGGCGTTGCGGGAGCCTCCTGTTTGCCGGTGGCCTGAGCAGGGCTCTTGGCGCTGGCAGGCGTTGTGGGCTTAGCAGCGGGGCTCTTGGCGGGCGTAGCGGCCTTGCCCTTCTTGGTCGGAGTGGTTGCGGCCGGAGCGGGCGAAGTGGTTTGCGCAGCGGCACCGTTCTCAGTCTGGGTATTACCGCGCTTCCTCTTTCCGGCGGGACTCTTGGGTTGTGCCGGAGCAGCAGCGGCCTCGGTGGTGGCGGTCGTTGTTGCGGTGGCCTCAGGAGCGACAGCTGCATCACTGGTACCGGCGCTCTTGTTCTTTCTCCCACGCCTCTTTTTAGCGGCAGATGGGCTCTGCTGTGTCGGAGTGCTCTCCTTGTTCTCCGTCTTTTCTTCCTTGCCGGTCGTAGCAGGATTGTAGGGACCAGGAACCTTCGTCGTCTTCTTCTTGGGCTTCTGTTCCATCTTTTGTGTTTGCTTCTTGTTGTTTGCCTTCTTGCCAGACGGCTTCTTGTCGTCTGCCTTCTTGCCTTCAGGCTCCTTTTCTTCCGTTTGGTTCATCTCCAGACGCTGCCTGTATGCTTCTCTCCGCTTCTGCTTGGCCTCCAGCAGCTTTTCCTTCTTCCTTTGTTCTCGTAGTTGCTCTTCCTCTTCTTCGAAGAGTTCGAACTGCTCATCCTCGCTGTCTACCAGATCAGCCTCAGCAATCAGCTGCTCCACTTCCTTCTGGTCATCTTCCTCCTTCTTCTTCCTGGCTTCAATCTTTGCCTCCTTCTTGGCCGCCTTGGCCTCGGCATCCTTGAGTTCGGGGAGCGAGTTATAGAGAGGAAGTGCTATGCTCTCTGTGGTCTTGATGTTGATCGCTTGCACGTTGGCCCAGCGCTTGTCCAGCATGGCGATAGCATTGAGGACCTTGTAAACGTTGTCCACCACTTGGTCCACCTTGAAGCTAGTAAGGCCGACTTTCACATTGCTGTAAACCATGGGATCAGATCAATGCCCTCACAACTTCCTAATAACGGTTATATTACCAAGTGGAACCGGTGAGGTAGAGGTAGGTAGAATCGCGGGCCTTAGCGATTGCGTTGCCGATGTTTTTCTTGAGGTTCACCGGAATGGGAATCCTGAGGAGGACAAGCAATTGAATTGTGAGTCATCACATGATCCAATGCATCTCATCACACATCAAAGCACTGTGACAGCGCCATGACTGATTGCCACAAGGACAGGGAGACGCACTTCTTGCGCGAGAAGAACTCCTTACCGAGGAGCTTGGACAGCATGGGGATGATGCTGTCGTCCGCCATGAAGAGGTTGTAGCTCTGGCACAGCTTTCGCTTGGCCTCGTACGTCTTGTAGTTCTTCCTCAGCTTCTTCAACCCCACAATCTGCACTCCACCATAATTAGTTCCATTTTTTCAGCTCATTATTAATACATATATTTTCTCTTTTATTATTTAAAATAAAACAAAATGCGAATTTTTCAGAGTAAACGTTTGCAAAATAAATAGAGATTTTAAATTAATAAAAACGAACCTTAGTGACGTTGGGGGCAGCGGCCTTGGCGAACTTTTCCTTCCATAACTTCTGGGGATCCTTCGTGAAGACGCAGATCTCCGCCTCGGGGTTGAGTGTGTGTTCCAAAGGACTGCAGTTATATCAGTCAGATTTTAGCTCGTTACACTTAATTTGTCGGAAATGAAAAATGAAAATCGCAAATTGAGATGAAGATGAAAATTGAAGGTCAAATTTAAGTTTGAAGAAAGATGGGTGTTGTACATGACGAGGGGCTTGAGGAGAGGTCCGACACCGTGCTTGCCGACGGCCTTGAGGCGGGGCACCTTCTTCCAGGTGACGATGAGGGAGAGGGTGTCCTGGTCGTCCTCTTCGAAGAGGGACTTGGTCTCGCCGGCCGGTCCGCTGGTCTTCTTCGCTTCCCGCTTGGCGGCCTTCTCCTTCTCGAAGTGCGTGAACAGCGCCTGCACCGCCTGCTTCACCAGTTCCCGCTTCACCGCCTCCTGTGGCTTCTTTGTTTGTGACGACGCCATGGCGTATATATATATTTACCTTCGAGATGGAGAGTAAGAGGAGGGGACGGAGAGAATCACAAAAAAGATGATCTGAAGATGAAATTGCAGAAAAACGGAAGATCTTTGTTTGTTCTTCTCCGTAACGGAGTTCAAAACGCAAACGAAAATTTCGAAAATATGGCGGTGCCCGATTATTTCCCATTTCGACGTAGAACTTCCTATTATGGGACAAGGCTTAACGGATGCGATGGTACGGTGAGGTTTTAGGAGAATGTACAGCAGAAACATGTGGCCTTCTTCCACGTTAACCCCTTGGATCGTTGAGCACGATGGCGCCGATATACCATCAAGGCAACAGCAGCTGACTGCTCGGTTTTCATCCGCCAACCGGTGATTTCCGATGTGGTGTGCATGTGAAGTAGGGGAGGAGGCCAAAGCACTTCCCTCTTCCTCTCTCTCTGGTGGTCTCCATTTCTCTGGTCTCCTCACCTCGCGTGCTTAGGCGATAGCGACCGGACCTGTGCACTACTGACCACCAACCCGCCCCAGGCCACCCTCTGGGCTTATTTCCGTTCCACCAATAGGCCACCGGTGCCACCACCACTAACATCCAACATCCCGTCCTCCTCTTGTTAGAGATCCAACACTTCACAGACACCCCGCGTCATGGAAGGGAGGCAGCAGCTGCCTGCTGGTGACGAAGACCAAAGCGTTCCGGCCTCGCCCCTGGGCCACGGACGCCGAGTGCCGTACGGCGATGAAGAGGAAGGTGAAGGGGAAGGGGAAGGGGATGGCGAACACGAAAACGAAAAGAGTCGAAGCCTCGGGTCATCGCTGGACCTCAACAGCTCCACCGACGACTACCGCACCCTCACCCGCAAGGTCAGCTTCCGAGAATCGGAAGGAAGTACGCCCTTTTATTTTTATTTGTATTTTTATTTTTTGGATTTAAAATAAAAGCGACAAAACAGGTCCGTCGCCGCCGGGCGGTCGGCCGTCGGCAGACATGCGACGACGTTACTCCGGGGACCGACGGCGAGTGTCGTACGATGGACTTGCGGATCCCGACCCGATGGTAGCATTCCTCCCACGATGAGTCAATCAGAGACAGAGGAGCTGACGTGTGCAAACAGGAGACCAGCGGGACCACTCTCCTCTTCAGCAATCGGCCTTGGCGCCAATCGTTCCACTACACCAAGACCAGTGCTGTGTTCAACGAATCCACAAATCAGCCACGCCCAGAGACGACTCGGGGTACCCTACCCCAGATATTGTTCGTGAGGAGTGGCGAGATGCTCGCTAATGAAGCTTGGACACGTCCCAACAGAATCCTTGATCAGCATAGGCAACGTGATGTGGGTCATTCTGTTTGGTTGGATACTTTATATTGGATACGCAATGGCTGCTGTGTTGATGTGTATCACCATCGCTGGAATCCCTTACGGTACACTTACACCGCGGTCTCTTACTGGTCTTGTAAGTTCGTTACTGATCACATAATTGTTTCGGTTCCAGGCCGCATCTGTTGGAAGCTGAAGGATTACTACCTTTGGCCGTTTGGTAAATACATCGTGGTAAGCTCCGTGTACCATCTTTTCCAAGTTCTTGCGCCCTGAGCAAATGTCGCGGTTGTTGTGTAGAAACGTCCCGGAGGACAGCCAATGATGCCGTGGTTGGATAACATTGATATCACTGCCATCTTCAGAAGTTGCTGTCCATCACGATCCAAAGGGGACACACTGAGTTACGCCCCTGTTCCGACGCTGGAAGCTCCAAATGAAAGCTCATCCTTAAAGGTTTCCTACACTTCATTCTGTGCATCTACATCAAGGTCACTGACGTTCATCTTTCAGGGGCAGCCATTGCCTGAGCAGCCAGCTACAACTGAGGACGTACCACGGAAGAAACGCTCATTTCTGTCCATCTTCAACTACATCCTCTGGCTCTGCACCGGTACAAATCGACCTTACGGACGTTGAGTTCTTATTCTGATCATAGCCACACGTTTATAGGAGGCCTTCTTGTGAACATATTGCACTTGGTCGTGTTTATCGTCTGCTGGATGTTGGTTGTGTTTATCCCAGCAGCTAAGGTGGTGAGTAGAGGCGTCTGGCTCAATGTGCAGCATCCCAAGAACATCAGGATCTACGGGCGCAATCCTCCAGCCAAAGAGGTAGGCTAAAACTGTTACTTGAATGTGCCAGTCCTCACGTTTGCTCTGCTCCAACGCAAACAGATTTTACTTTGCACGTACCAAGCTCTAAACGTCAACTACTATCAGTATAGCGTTTACGGGCTTAACGTGATCCTAGTTAGTATCCTTTTTCCAATCATTCAGTACTGCTTCCACCGTGTGGGGCATCCTTAACCAACAACCTAAGATATGCTGCCTTTTGTCATTGTGACGTTGGTGCTCGGGTATGCTCCTCTACCAATCCACCCACCTCCGATCGTTCTATTCGTCACTTCGCTGCTTTCAATCACGCCTCTGGCCTACTACATTGGCATGGCGGTAGCCAGGTACGTTCGGATGGCATGCTTGCTGTTGAGCTGAGGATGATGATTAACTTATTGATGTCCAGCATCGCTGCTCGTACAAATTATGCCATTGGTGCCATGTTAAACGCCATCTTCGGAGTATCAATTGAGATCATCTTGTACAGCGTGTACGGGCAAATGGAAAATTATTAATGAGATGCTGCTGTAGTGGTAGCTTACACTCCTGCTGACAGAGCCATCTACCAAGGCGGCTTGTTGGAGTTGGTTCGCGCTGGTTGCGTAGGTAAGATCTGGTGTTCTCGAAACCTTAGGATATCACTGACAGTGCAAAAACAGGATCCTTGTTGGGCGATTTGCTCCTTCTGCCGGGTTTATCTATGGTATAAGCCTTATTGCTTATCTCTTGTGTTTTCAAGCACTTGCTGATAATGTGCTCGGTGGGTAAGATCTTTGGTGGATTCAAGTACAAGGAACAAAGATTCAGCCCTGCAGTAGCTGGCGTCTCCTCAGTACTGCTCATTATCTCGATCATCGGTGAGTGTAGCCTCTGTCTGATTGAATGCAATTCATACAGGCTTCTGTGACTAACACAACAGCTGTCTTTAAGGAATATTTGCCCCAACAATCTTTTGGGAAGTTAATGGAGGCTACGAGTTTACTTGCGCGAACTGCACCACAGCAGCCAATTCGTACTGGATACCCCTGTCTTTCCTAAAGTTTAGAAAGTAATCTCTCCTATGGTCAGCACGAGTATGGCCTGCTCTGGCTGCTTGGCAGGTAAGATCGATTATAAGGAGAATGAACGATTTGCGGAAAAGGGCAAGCCACTCATTTATGCAGTTGTGGGAATACTGCCGTTTGCGTACGAGTTTCACTCTCATGACTTCTCTTTCTTCTCTGACTACTTGAAATTCAGCTATCTCGTTGGTTTGCTGTTCACGCTCAAGACGCATTCACATCTGTTCGAGAATCCTGACGAAGAGGAAGAAGGCGGAGGACATGAGGTACATCCTCATTCATTGGCCCAAGACAGAATCTGACACTGTACTGCGGTAGGGACCATCATGGCCAGTGTGGAAGGCTGCGCTCGTGTTATTGGTTTCTATCACGCTCTTTTCTCTGATTGCCGAAGAGATGATAAAAGTATTTGCTGCTCTTGTGTAGTAAGTATACAAGCACCATCTCACACTGATGCAGGCAATCGAACCCACACTCGATGCCATTGGCCTTAATCAAGCTTTTGCGGGGGCGACAGTCATGGCTCTCGTACCATCCTCAGCGGAGGTGCGTAGGATACCCACCCCATGATTATGCTTCCTACCAAACTCTGAGCATTTGCGTGGCGTGTACAGTATGTGAATGCCATTACCTTCGCACTCCATAACAATGTGGCTCTTTCTCTTGAGATTGGGTCTTCGTCCGCCGTGCAGGTGCGTTCTCCTCCTGCATTGATGTTCGGCAATTACTGATCATATCCCTTTAGATCTGCTTGTTGATGCTTCCCATTCTTGTGTCCTGGTCTGCAATTGTATGTCCCGCGTCCCCTGGTGAAGAAACAAAGTTAACACCATCATGCGTTGCAGATCGATCACGACGTGTCGCTCCTCATATTCCCGCTTTTCATGGTATTCGCCATCATCTTCGCCGTGATCATCGTCAATTACCTCTCCATCGAGGGCAAAGCCAACTATTTTAAGGGCGCCGCTCTGGTCTTCGTGTATGCCCTCTTCATCGTGGGCCTCTACTTCCAGTAGTGTACTCCGTATGTCATTTTTATTAACTTATTCTCATCGTGGAGTCGATACTCTGCCCTTCACAAAGGTAGCATCTTAGTTGACCTTCTTGGGGTTGGCCTTGCTCTTCGGCTTGGGCTTGGCGGCGGCGGCGGGCTTGCCCTTGGTAGCAGCTCCCGTGTTGTTCCAGTACATCAGCATCTGCCCGATGATAATAAGGTTGAGAGTGGCGCCCACAACGTAGCCCACCAGAACTGGATAGCACGGGCAACAACAGTTAGCTTTTCCAACCACACTGTGCAGTGAATAAGGAATGTGTGCGCTACTTACCGAGAGGATCGTTGACTTCCTGAAGAGTGGTGAAGATGCGCGCCACGGAACCGCCAAGGTTAAGGAACCATGTGATGAAGGACAGCTGGCCAGTAGACTTGTTCCTGTAGTTCTCCCAAATCTGCGGCAAGCGGCTGGCGATGATGATGGGCGTGACGCAGCCCTAAAGTAGGACGACAAGCAAGTTGAGTCATGACAGAATCAAAGTTTAACTCCCAGAATGTAGGCACCTGGAGGATTTGAAGGACCGAGAATGGAACGAGAGCGACAAGAAGCGCATACGTTATGGCACCATAGACAGCTAGGCCCCCAAGACCCTAGGGAATGTCAGTTGATTAGCGTGTTGACTGACTGAAGCCGACCCCACACTACTACGAAACAACCCTACCTGAGCACCGATACCTCCGTGCTCAAAGGCAAGAATCTGCCCGATGATGAGCAAATCTGCACACTCCAGCTATTAGGGCGAAGGCTATCTGTGGCCCAACAGGAGACAGTTGTACCAAAGACAGCAACAAACACTGATTCGCCATAGGTCATGAAGGGGAATCCCTTGTTGTAGCTGTACGAGAACGAAATGGTGACCCTGCAGATAACGTCCATTGTCAGCGCCTCATGAGCATTGCTTTATCCTATTGCAACTGAATTAATTGTTTTAAATTTCTACTCCTAAATACAAAAGAAAAAGAAAAGGAAGGGGTGTACGAGATGAGTTCGAGGAGAACGGCGAGGAGGGCCACGCCCTTGGCACTCCTGTTGTTTTGGATCTTGAGGATCTGGGGCAGCTTGTAGACCAGCGAGCCCGCCACCACGCCGAAACTCAGGAACTTGCTCAGGAACAACTTGAGGCACGGCACGTCTGTGTTCATTTTATATTATTTTTATATTTTTTAATTGTTATTTTTGGTTGTCAGTTCAAAGGGGTGAGGACGAAAGATTGGATGGTGGGTCGTACGCAAGAAGTTCTGGTTGACCACCAGCTCCTTGAAGCACGCCTCTCCCATAAACTCAGCTGCAATTCATGAGGGATGATGAGCACGGAGAAGAAAACACAAGAGGGCACAGTTCATTCAATCAAGAATGAATAAGTTGAACATATGGTACCCAAATTCTGCATTGCGGCCGATCTTGATCGAAGTCACACGTCGTTGCGATGAAATGCAGAAATAAGAGCCAAAACAAAGGAAAATGCCGCGAAACGTCATCGTGTTGACCAATGTTGACTGCATATTTTGCATTCTTATCATTTGGGGGCAGGAATGGC
Source organism: Acanthamoeba royreba (assembly GCA_000826365.1). Classification (NCBI taxonomy): domain Eukaryota; phylum Discosea; order Longamoebia; family Acanthamoebidae; genus Acanthamoeba; species Acanthamoeba royreba. The sequence continues at coordinate 11,488 of CDEZ01021877.1, read as the reverse complement.
GGGCATGCACATTGGGGCGTGGGTGTTTGTGCTCGGGGGAGCGAAGACGGCCTGAAGGAAGCCCAAGAGCTCATCGTCCCTTGTGCACAGGCTACCATCGTAACCACATAGTGGGGTCATCACGAGCTCTCGAATTTGAGACACCGAATTTGGGTGGAATGGGAGGGCTTTGTGCGCCCCGACGTGATCTGTGCATCAGACGTCGTGAGAAGGCATCCCATCAGCAGGACCGCGGGAGGTGGACGCACTGATGACATGTAAGACACCAACATCATCCCCTGGAATAAGATCGAAATCAAGCCTCAGTGGTAGGCCAGTCGTCATGCTGTACAGGACTGTGCTTACGAGGAGGGTATGTTCGGGTCTAAGAGTTGTTGTACTGTCGTCCAATCTGTCGAGTGTGAGTGGTACGCGCCTTCATTCACTGCACCAGAGACTCCTGGCGCACCTGAGAACGGCACGATAGTAGAGCTCCTTGGAAAGATTAATAAGAAGCATTCTCGCCCTTCGGGGCAGGGAGCCCTGAGCACCATTGGCAGAGTCATCAGCGTCCCTGCTACTGCCCAATCCCTGGATGTCAGTGTACCACCCCGCTCAAAGGCTTGAGATGGACATACCAGGCATTCAGAAACTGATCGAGAATGGATCTTCTTTCCTCCACCCCGAGAGCAAAGTTCACCTGATCAAAGTGGGTTGCTACTAGGTTCTTGAGGTATTTATCAAAGTTTAGGGACAGGGTCCCTCTCGCCTCGTGGACTGTGATGCGCCGCTTCTTGGGCGCTGGACGGTCAGTCATACGCTCTCCCACAAAGTTATCCTGCGCAATCTGCCGCAGGTGCTTCGCCAGCGCGTCCAGAAAGCCCGGAGCTCCCTCGTCTGAGTCGGATAGAGCAGATCAGATGGATGAAGGTACGACCACTATCATTATGATGTGCATGATGATGATGATGGTGCTTATGTACTCAAGTTTTCGAGCGCAAGACGCTGCAGACCGATTAGCCTCCAATCCACTGACATCGCTTGCTCGTGCACAGCCTCCGCAGAACGGGAGGAAGGGTAGAGGGCAGGGGGCCAGGCTGTGAGGTACAGGCGTTGCCAGAGGGCGGAGGAGAGGAGGTCTCGCCACTGCCTGCACACCAACATGGCTGTGGTCGCGTGGCGGAGGCCCAGGTGGAAGAGCACCTCCGACACGCACTCATCGGGCAGATCGTTGAGGGATGGCCGCTTGGCAAAGGGACGAGGGAAGGTCGGCACACGCACTGGTGGTGCCGCCCCCTTCCCCTTCACGCCCCCTCGTGCACAGTCCATTGATGGATGTGGCGGCCACAGAACACACGTGATGGCGTTGGGGGGAGAAGAAGAAGAAGGAGGGGTGCCTCAGAGGCCGGTTGAGGTACCCTGGTGGGGGGGGTAAGGTTAGGTAGAAAGCAGCGAGGGTGCGCGTGTATGATCTGCAAATAAGGAGAGGCCCATCTTCAATAGGAAACTCACCACGCGTCCCCTGCACACGCGGTATCGCCGAAAAGCAGCCCTCACCACATGCCAGCGGCAGTGCGCGCATTGTTTAGGGCCAGACGAACACCCACACGAGTGTGCAAGGACAAGGTGACCGGCACCACAAAAGCGCACCATCAAAGAGCAGGAGAGAACGCGGAAGAACAGTTCACTTGGGGACACGGGGGATGGCCTCCCACTTGGGCTGATCCGAGAAGAGACGCATCGCGTGGATGAAGGGCGAGTCGGCAAGTCCGAACCTGTGGTACATGTGGGCCGGCTGGGAAGGAAGGGAAGAGGAGAATAGATGCACGCGATCAGTTGATCCACTTCCTCATCTCCACAAAGGTGAAGAACAACGAGCAGGAGGGTCGTACCACGATGATGAGGTCGCCCTGCTCGACGGTGATGCCGATCCACCGGTCCTGCTTGTCGCGAACATCAAAGCGACCCGCGCCACCAAGCACGAACCGAATCTCTTCGTCCTCGTGGAGGTGCCTGTACACCAAGGCAATGTCGTCATGATGAGCTTCTTCATCATCACCATCATCATAGGGTGACGAGAGAGACGAGAGGAGAGGGGACAGCGCACTCCTCGAAGAACTTCTGCAGCATGGTCTCCAGTTTGTCGTTGTCGCGAGTGAGGACGATCTGCTTCCCCGTCGTGAACTCCCGGTCCGACGGCTTCACGTCGGGCGTGAGGGAGATAAACACCTTCATCATACCCCCCCCCCAAAAAGCAAATTAGTAAATTCATAAAAATGCAAATGAATTGAAATTAAATCATCCAAACATTTAAAAAGGACTTTTACGAAAAGGACAGATTTAGGAAATTAATAATAGATCGGGAGATTAAGATTTCCTAATTAAACAAAATGAAAAAAATGAAATAAAAAACGAACCTCGTCGCGGTTCTTGTAGCCGCGTTCGGCGCAGAGGCGTTCGAGGGGTTCGCGCCAGGCGGTGGGGTCGATGGTGAGGTAGAACACACCCTCCGCCGCGAGGGCCTCCACACTGATGGGCTCTTCGGGGGAGTCCAGGTACTGCAGCTTCATCCTCCTCCTCCTTCTTCGCTTTGTGGGGCGGCACGCTATCTCTGACTGACGAAATGGAACTAACTTCGCCCCATCGGCGAATGGGGGGGCGACACGTGACGTGGAACAACGCCCGGGCTTCGGCGGTAGAGGGGGAGGAATCGGAGCACATGTGGTTCAATGGCGGTGTACAATGCATTACAATGGAAGAGAGAGGAGAGGGGTCTGATGTTGTTTGTGAATGCCGTGATCGATCAGGTGCAGCCCCTCGGTTAGTTGAGGTACTTCTCGGCGTAGGAGTTGAGAGCCAGACCGCGTGAATGTGCAATTCTCTTGGCAAAGTCGGGACCCTTCATGCTTGCTCTCAAACCATTCACCACTGGGCACATAGACGGCAATCAGCAGGTGGTCGGAGAACAGGAAGGAAGAAAAGGAGGCCGTACTCTTTCGCAGGATGAACTCACGAGCCTGCGGGCCAGCGGGGAAAATTGGAGGGTTGGGCAGGGGCGGTCCGTACTCGGGCACGTCCTCCCTCGACGTTACGCCCAGCCTGTACAGAGTCTCTTCGCCTTCTCGCTTGATCGCTTGGACCACCAGATATATCTGTCGGTCGATTGATGACAAAACAATTATGAGCATCTACTGTCAATGAATAAAGCTCCTGAAAATCTACCTGGCTGTACTTCGAAGTGATGCACTGGGGCTGGAAGGGCGTGGTCCCATCATGGAAAACAATGAGCACGGCGTCATTGCCCAAATGCCTTTTTCGTTGAATCTGCTGTTTGTCCTTCTTCGAGTAGGGCAGGAGCGTACTAACGTGGAACATGACCTCGTGACTGTCCCATGGCCAATCCATCAGCAGAGGGCTTCATCATGTGCCAAAGCGACAAACGTACTTATCCCACGTAGTGAATATCGAGTGCGTGCCTGTCTGATTCTTCTCAGTATCCAAACCTGCTGCGTACTGCTTCCACCCTTGCAGTCGTACCTATAATAAGCAGGCTTGTGAGTGTGGTTCGCTTTAGACAGAACAGCAACGAACTACTTACCTTCTGCCCAAGTAGAGCGAGGAACTCTTCATACTCAGGAGAAGTGTCAACATTGCCGAACATGTCGTCCTCGTTGACCTGCCCGTCTCTATAGTAAAGTACGCCAAACTTATATTCTGTGTAAAGCTGGAACATGGATGAGCAACCGAGTTCCTAGCCCGAGTTTCAGTCAATGAGAAGATGGTACCATTGTTTCATCAAGCGAGAGCATATCGTCACAGAACTTAGGGTCCTCTATCGGCACGAGCTTTCCCTTATCTGCGAACGTGTAGACTGCCCTGAGAGATTCAAACAATTCCTTCTGTCCAGATGCGCTTAGCACGATGTGTGTGTCGACCTGCGCTCGAAACATTCAGTCAGCTTCATAATTGATGGCCAGATCAAGCAAGGTACCTTCGGTGTACGAATAAGGACGCGGTACTTCTTTAGAGGCTTTGTACCGGTCTTCTTTCGCACGGGTGTCTGTGGAGTGGAAGTTGCATTGTTATTTTCTACATCGAGTTCCTCTCGACCGAGACATATCGCCACCGCCCCTTCATCAGCATCCTTGCACATGAAGTTCGTGTGTGGCCTGGCCAGTGTAATGTGAGCACACGATAGTGGAAAAGGTATGTTAATACGTACTTTCCATGGAAATGCGTGCGATAGAGATGCGTCTCCGCCACACTAACTTCCTGGCCAAAGAGACGAATCGCGGAGATCCGTTCCATACCCAATTCACGTCTGAAACCAGGACAAGGCAGTACGATCATTCCTTTCTCATCTGCGACATCAGGCAGCGGTCGTTCCCACAAGTTGAGGTCGAAATTCCACTGCCCACATCGCACCTCATACTGAAAGTCATTCAGGCATTCCACTAGATCGGCTTGAAGGGCGGAGTCCCGAATATAAGGTAGTATCCACGCAAGTAAGTCCTTGTCACTCGTTCCGAAATCATCGTGGAACCACCCAAAGGTGCGTGCGATAAGGACTTGGCGCAGTTCTGTATCAAACTTAGTGAGATCAGGGCTTAAAGCTGAGCTGAAGAAAAGAAAAGAACTGTACCGTAGAGTAAAGAGGTCGTCTCAGCAACATAATCTTCGGTAGCCATGGTAAGCTCCTTGTCGATATCGATTGTCGCCACACTCCCGGGTGGCGTTGATCCGAGTACCTCGGCTGGGAATAAGTGTGGATGGCGAGCTACAAGGGGAGAATCTATGGGCACGCTGTAGGATCGCGTTGAATAGGTACGTAGGCGGGGGCAGGAACGGGTTCCGCACACGAGCGCGAAATGCACTCGCGGATCAAGCTCCCGAATTGCCCACTCTAGTCGTGGATCAGACTTGGAGAAGCGCCGTACAGCCACTCCCGGAGGCTTGCGGTTGCCCCTGTGTTGATGTTGTTCGTCAATCAGCTCACCAGCGCGGAATTGTTTTTGGTGTACCTCAGAATGCCATGCTTGATATCGTAAAGCGAATAGCGCTGGCCACCCACAACGTAGGTCAGCTCGTCAAAGAAGGCGGCCCTCTCAGCCGGAGTGGACGGTGAGCCGAGCACGGCTAACCCATGGATAGCAAGGCCGTTGTAGACGTTCAAGAAAAACGACTTCAATTGTGCCTCACTCACACCACTAAGATCGATCGTCTGCAATTCGAGAACGGTGTTTGTGTAATTGTGAAATACCACCGATTTGGACATCCTGGATAGCACCAGTAAGTTAGGAAAAGAGATCGTGCGAAGCCACTTCAGTGAACGGCTTTGTCGTACCCTGGGTAGTCAAGCAGTTTGCCATCGGGTGAGGTGTAGGAATCCAGAAGATTGCGCAAACGGTCTTCCAGAGCCAGTGCTAATTCGAGTGGCGGACGTGGTCTGTGTCGCCATCTACGGCGCATGTTCAGGACATTGGGGTCATCATCCGCTGCAAATTTGAAAATGTCCGTTGAGTTGGAGAAGGGCTCCTCTCCGCCATCTCGTGGGCGATAGATATAACCAAGCCGTTGTAGCTGCTGTCCGACTCGAACGGCCACCTACGGTGAGCAGATTTTAGCTGAACGACAATAGTCATCAGAGTTGATGCTAAGAGTCTCACCTCTTCCTCTATACCCAGGCGGGTCATGAGCCACATGACGACCTCAAACGCGCGGAAGCAATCTTTGACCTTATTGAATGAACCTATGTCCCTTCTCTTCAGTCCAGCTTCAGTATGCCTCAGTTGATCAAACAACGCATCCATCTGAAGATAAAGTAATTGAGTCCAGCTGTTCGCACATCAAGCGCATGCAGTATGAAAGAACCTCTTCAATTTCTGCGTCATCCGGAGGCTCAAGGTAGTGCGATCCAGGTGTGAGGCTCTCCTCACTTTCCCCGATGATGATATCGTCATCGGAGAGATCGTCATCAGACTTGTCCGAATGCGGGAATTCTCCTGCAGAGGATGATGGCGATGGTAACGGAGCAAACGCGGACGAGGAGTTGGGGGACACCGCGCCCGAGTTGCTGGATTCATCGGGGGTAGAGAGCAAGGGCGTATCGGACTCCCTGCGCACCGTTTTTGATCGTTTTCCGCTTCCATTAGGTTGACCGCGCGATGACGGAGGTCCTCTGTCCTTCTCGCTCGGCGGCAACGGCACAGCAGGTGCTTCCTCCTTCGCCGCTGTGTCCCGGTCCTCAGTCCATGAATGCACACTGTTCATCACAGGGTCGATGGTACCTTTCTCGAGCAGTTCGTCCAGCTTGTTCGCTCGTTCCAATGCCAGAAGTTCTGCCGCTCCCTGTTCATGTCCCCACCATCACCGCCACTTTAGGTGTCAGGCATTGAGGATAAACAAAAATAATCAAAATGTACATAAGAAAATCAAAAATCGGAAAGGAAAAGAAAAAAGGAAAAAAGAAAAGGAAGGGGAAGAAGGGGATGTAGGTACACCGATGTGGAGGGAGTTGATGAAGATTTGGGGCACGCTACGTTTGCCCCCCGAGAGGCGCTTCATCTCCTTGGCGCGGCGGGGGTAGTCGGTAAGGTTGATCTCGACCAGGCTCAGCCCGGCCCACCGCTTTTGCTGCTGCGCCAGCAGCTCCCGCGCCTTGGCGCACGCCCCGTCTCCCGTGAGGGTGTAGATGAGCACCCGCCCCATTGTTCCCTTCCTACTCGTGCCGATGGCCGCTTGCTCTTATCAGAGGAAGAATGAAGATGAAAGTCTTTCTTCTTTGGTGTGTTCTGGAGTTGGGGTGAAGCAACTGCCCGAGTGAAGCTTGTTAGTGGTTCTTCTTCTTCTTCTTCTTCTTCTTCTTCTTCTTCTTTGGTGTGGTGATTCTTTTGTGGTTAAAGGCCAAGACGAGGAGCGGCTCTTTGCGTTCTCCGAGGCGCCGGCCGAGATGATGATCAGGCGATGGTGGAGATCGAGCAGGTCACCTGGGGCACGAACACTCGAACTCCTCCAAGTGTGGACAGCGCAGTCACCACCCTTCACAGTTGGTTGTCCTCCTGGTGAACCAATTCAACCTGCCGCCCGAGGGAAGTGTACCGAAGCACGCAGGACTGAACGTACGAATACGCAATGGGCGCTCTCCCAACCAAGGGAGCGGGAGGTTGTCTCCAGCGGTGGTGGTGACGACCTGAGCCAACGGCTCAGAGAGGCGTAATCGGAAATAGGAAAACCTTCGAATTCTTGCCATACTTGCGTCGGAGCCTCCTTTTTGGGCTGCCCCTTCGAAAAAGAGCGATAATGTGCGCATACCGTTTAGGACACCACGTCGTACCCAACTAGCCGCCACGGTTCATCACCTTCATAAGGAGGTAGTCTTCTCGCAGCTTTCTTACTCATCTCCCTGATATACAAACTTCGGGGTTCTAGAAGGGGGCTGTAGCCATGGCTTCCCCGCCAGATTCACTCACATCCTCAGGCATTCCTCGCACCAAGCCTCCTCGAAGCAGACGCACTACAACTTCAGCTACCGAGCTTTTCAATCAAGTTGCTTCCCGTTCCTCCGCCTCTTTTCCGGGTGTACAAGGACGGCCGTTTTCAACCGATGCGTTCAAAGAGAACAGCGGCGAGCAGTTGGCGGCTGCCATGGCTACGGCCAATGCGGAGTACCTCCAAAATGGCTCGCCTTCTGGCTCACTCATCTCCACACCAACGATGAGCCCACAAACGTCCTTTTCATCTCTTCCTACAGCCGCGGTTCCTAACCGTGATCCATACTCTGGAGAGAATTCGCGCTTCAACCTCTCGAACAGTGGGGGTTCTGTTGCCACTGCTCACAGCAAGGACAAGAAGATGAGCAAGGAGGCAAAGAAACGGGAGAAAGAAGAAAAGAAGCTCCAGAAGAAGAAGGCCAAGGAAGATGCGAATGAGGCCAAGAGGAGACTAAAAGAGGAGAAGAAGCGAATCAACGCACAGCTCAAAGCACTAAAGAAGCGCGGAAGCCTCGCCATACCGGTAGATAAACCAATCTTCCCAAATATTTTATATGGTGTGGTGATAGATGACTAACCAGGGCGCAGGTGGAGATCGTAACAGCCGGCATTGGGCCTTTCACACCGACAGCTGGTGGAGCGGCACTCAGCCTCAGCCCGGTCCCTGTCATCAATTCCTCCTCTCCTTCGACAAGCGGCACGTTGCCGGCGGCCTATGCGCCCGGCCTAGCCTATCCAGGTGCGACCTATGTAGAACCGAACCAGGTCTCGTACCAGACCCAGTTGCCCTACGGCGGCCGCATGGTCGATCCACACAATTCAATGCAGCCACTTCGGCCCTTGGCGATGTCCGATTCATTCTCAGGAGTGAACGCGGCCAGCCAGGGGTCAGCGTCTCAGCACCTCAACCTTCCCCCACCGCCTCCCGACGTCAGCAGCTCGACGTACGACAGCTTCAGTGCTTCCATGCTGCCTACGACGCCACCGCCAGCGGATTTGCTTTCCTTGCCTCCTCCTCCTCCGATGATGGGGCTCTCGGACGGTTTGCAATCAATGCTAGATAGCGGTGGGCTGCCGATGATTCCACCGCCAATCGCTTCAGCCAGCTTGCCCCCGCTCATGGCTGGTCCGCCCCCGCCTGCACCTGCTGCGAGTGGCCTGCCTCCGCCTGGCCTCATGGGCCCGCCACCCCCGCCGCCACCAGGAGGTGGTACGTCAGCGCCACCACCGCCAGCGGCGCCTGCAGGTCCTCCGCCGCCACCAGCTCCAGCAGCGCCGGCCGCAGGTCCGCCACCGCCACCTGCGCCGGGCGGTCCACCTCCCCCGCCGGCGCCTGCTGCCCCGGCAGGTCCGCCGCCGCCACCTGCGCCGGGCGGTCCACCTCCCCCGCCGGCGCCTGCTGCCCCGGCAGGTCCGCCACCACCACCAGCTCCATCAGCACCCGCTGGTCCACCAGCACCTCCAGCCGCAGGAGGTCCACCGCCTCCACCGCCAGCTGGTGGCCCACCTCCACCTCCGCCGCCTGCGGGAGGATCCCGTCCTCCTCCTGCACCAGCGGCCGGACCGCCGCCACCGCCAGCGCCAACCGGAGGACCACCTCCACCGCCAGGAGGCGGGCCTCCGCCACCTCCGCCACCCGCGGGAGGATCTCGTCCTCCTCCTGCGCCAGCGGCCGGACCGCCGCCACCGCCAGCACCTGCAGGAGGAGGGCCCCCTCCGCCTCCACCACCTGCAGGAGGAGGACCCCCTCCGCCTCCACCTCCCGGTGGCGGTCCGCCGCCTCCGCCCCCTCCAGCGGCAGGCGGTGGCGGAGGCGATGGTGGCGGAGGAGGGAATGGCATGGCAGCACTGTTAGGTGGAGTGAAGCTCAAGAAGGCCGTGACCAAGGATAGCAGCGCGCCGAAAGTTGAAAGTACGTCACATAGTTCTGCTCTCTGTAACGGCTGCCGGTCAGTTCATGTGTGAAGAAACCACTCACTAGAGAGGTACTAACATACGCTTCCAGAGGAAAAGCCTGCAGCAGGAGGTGGAGGAGGAGGAGGCGGTGCTCCTATGGGAGGGCTCTTCGCCGGCGGATTCCCCAAGCTCAAGTCTCGGGCAGGCTAATGTTGCCAGCAGGTTAGAACAGGCGGCTGCTCAGTTCTTGTTATATAGATTGAATCAACAGCACCCAGCGATGCGGAGAAGCTGAGAGTAAGAGAGGAGCAGACCTACGCACAGCTGTTTGTTATTTATTGCCTCCTGCATCATGGGTGCGAGTAACAATTAGTTGACAAACTGATAGACGAAATGATGAGGGCAAGAACAACGTTGTAGAGGGCACGATGAGCTCATTCAAAAGAACGCTATCTATCATTGATGACGCACACACTACACCGCAGGATTGGATGCACCTCTTTCTCGCCGATCATCCAGCCACGATGGATGCGGCTAGCGCTGCTCTTAAAACTCCCGCTCAAAGACAGGGATGCGCTTGTGTGGCGAGACCTCCCTACGATGACCGTCAGACCAGCCCACACAATTATTTTTATCATCACAAATTATCATTTATTTGTTATTATTATTTTCATTTATATCCTACTTGTTGAGAAAAGTATTTATGAGAGCTCAAAACAACAAAAGAGAGACGTACCAGGGCTTGTGTTCGGCAAACCAGGGCACCATGTCGATGTCAGCCATCGCATCTTCGATGAGTTCTTCCACTTGGCCGTTATCGATGAGCTCTTCGATCTTCTCGATGTCCTCGTTCTCTTCCACAATCTGACGTAAGACCACCATGGATGGGATGGGATGGGAAGCGTTAGGACGCTCTACTCGCGCCGTCGTCGTAGCGGCGATTATATTGTTGATGCGTGCGTACCCGGAGTCGCTCCCTGGTCATGTTTTCGGCGAGCTTGCGCTGGGGGCTGGAGGGTTCGAGGACGGCGAGGGCAGTGAGGTACTTGTTGTAGAGGCCGATGAGGACCTCGCGGGCGTTGGGCACCACTTCGAGGCCAGCAATGCCGGTGGATTCCTTCACCTTTCGAGTCGGGGGCTGGGACCTGGGGCCCCCCGACGACAGCGCACGAGAGGAGGAGAGCAGGAGCTGCGGCCTCCCCACCCTACTGTAGTACAGCGCCGCTGCTGCCGCCCCGCTCCTACTGCCTCTCAAGCTGCAGCTGATGCCCACACGCCCTCCTCTCCTCATCATCTTGTTTGCAACAGATGTTTTCATGCACCGGTTTATTTTGTTGTATTTCTTTCTTTTTCTGAAAAGCAAAATGGCCAAAAATAATAACCAAAAAAAAATAATAGAACGGCACTAATTGATGAAAAGAGTGAAAAAGAAAAGGGGTGAGTTTTTTGTATTTGTTTGTGATAATTTAAGCAGATTCCTCCTTGGGGGCCTCCTCCGAGCGCTCCACCTTGGCACCGGTGTCCTCAACAACGGCGGCACCACCAGCGTGAAGCTCAGCGAGCTTGGAAGCGTCGAACTTGGGCGTCTTGAGCACCTTCACCTTGCGGATGAAGACGTCCTTAAGGGGGAAGATACCGTTGCACTCCCTCTCAATCATCTTGCCAATAGCCTCAGGGATGAACTTGACGACGAGGTCCTTGAGGTCGACGGTGGTGGCCTCGCGGATGATGATCTGAACCATCTTGGCGCGGATCTGGCGGATCTGAGAAGACTGGGCATAGCAAGTCCTCTTCTGCTGGTTGGGCCTCCTCTTGGTGAAGGCGATGGCGAAGACGCGAAGGTAGAAACCATCGGTGGTCTTGACATCGACGTGGGCCTCAATGAGGGTCTGCCACTTCCTGACGAGAGAGCGGAGCTTGTCGGTGGTGAAGTCCAGGCCGTGGAAGTTGGTCAGCACGTTCTTGCCCTGGACATCCTCAATCCTGAGCTTGACCTTACGGAAGGCCTGGTCCTCATCCTTCTGAAGATCGGCGAGCGAAACCTCGACGATGCGGCCGAGCAGACCGTCCTGAGCGAGCTTGGTACCGGCGGTCTTGTTGACGGGCGTCTTGCCGACGTCACG
>CDEZ01021876.1:0-17055 GCA_000826365.1 Acanthamoeba royreba | reverse complement strand
TCCTTCTTGAGCTCTTTGATTTCGCCCCTTTTGGGGTTGGTGAAGTACTTGGAATCAGACATTCTTTTTTTTTGTGTTTTATCTCCTCTGGTCACGTGGGGGCTTTCAAATTCTGCTATTTCAATCCAAGATGATGCCTCGCCCCTGAGCTCTTCCACACAACCAGTACCACCACACCACCAACACACAACACGGGAAGGAAGGTGGCCCTGTTCGACAGCTATTTCCGAGGGGACGTGCCTTGCATACTTTAATTTCCTTTGGTTTTTCTTTTTCAATAAAAGGGAAAATAACATCAGCACAGATGGCGGGGACGTCAGGAGAGGCAGCACCCGACTTTGCGCTGGAAGACGACGAGGGGCACGTGGTGAGGTTGTCTGACTTCAAGGGACGACCCGTTGTGCTGTTCTTTTATCCAGCGGACTTCACGACTGTGTGCACCAAAGAAGGTACCTTCTCCCACCCTCGCGAGACCTGTACACGTACACCGCGTCCGCAATCACCGATCGCGTTGTGGTGGTGGCTGCAGTACAAGGCTTCAGGGAAGCATCGAAGAGTTCAACGCCAAGGGAGCGGTGGTGATTGGCGTGTCCCAAGGTAGAGAGTGCCTGTACCACGTCCGTGCTCACACTGATCGTCTTGGTGGGATGCACAGACTCTGTGGAGTCACACCGCAAGTTCAAGGCCAAGTATGGCTTGCCCTTCCGTCTGCTCGCAGATCCCACGGTGCGTGAGTGAGCAACAGCACCAAGCTGATGTGCACGCCAGCTTATAGCTCACACCGATCCGGACTCCCGGCGGGAGAGCAGGGCAAAGTGCACCGTTTGTACCGGGTGACAGGCAGCATGGGAGGGTTGGTGAAGGGCCGCAAGACTTTCGTGATCGACCAGCACGGTTCCATTGTCCACATCTTCGAATCTGCTCTCAACTGGCAGAAACATGTCTCCGAGGCCCTCGCGCACTGCTGATGCTGACCATCACAAGATGAATTCAGAACAGTGATGGTGTCACAATCGTTGGCCCTGACGTAACGCGTCCAAATACTGTACAGCTGCGTCGACCATCAGCCTCCTTTCTCATCAAACCGCCGTCCCTCCGCGAGCCTCATCGCGATCACATTTGTGCTCCGATTGGATGATGTTACTTGTTATGCAGCGACGCAGTTACAGATCGTCTGCTAAGACCGACCCTTCTGACGGGAGTGCCACCTGCCAGCTTCACGCCGCCCAGCGCTACTCAACATCACACAAAACGTGAGCTAGCAGTCAACATCACACTTGGGGGTAGACGGGCGCGTACGCGAGGCTGCTGGCTTACTTGCGGCAGGTTTACTCGTGGCGGGCTTTGCGGCCGGTTTAGCAGATGTCTTCTTGGCTGCTGCTTTCTTCGGTGCGGCCTTGGATGAAGCTTTCGGTTTAGGATTGTCCTCATCATCACCGTCAGCATCTTCTTCTTCCATCTCCGCCTCATCATCCTTATACTCGTCATCTTCTTTGGGATCTTCCTCCTTCCCTCCCTCCTCGTCATAATCCTGGGCCGTCTTCTTTTTGGCAGGTGCCGCGGTTCGAGGTTTCTTGGCCTGGACATGCGATGGAACAACAACAACAACAACAACCAACATCAGCCATTCAGTTCATCCGGGTGATAGCAGCAAACGAGGATCAAACAATCTGTACCGGCGTGGCAGCTGGAGTGGCCGCGGCCTTGGGCTTCGCAGGCGCCTTGGCGCGAGGCTTGGCGGGTGCTTTGGCCTTCTCTCCGGCAGCAGGCGCCGTTTTGGTTGCCTTCGTCTTGGTGGCAGCATCAGTGGTTGGCTTCTTCCTCGTCTTCTTGGGCTTGGACTCCTTAAAGTCGTCATCGGATCCATCAACAGCGCCCTCTCCTCCTTCCTCTTTCACTTCCGTTTCCTGCTCTGCCTTGGCCTCCTTCTCTCCTTCTGCATCTCCCTTGGCCTCCGCCACGGCGTCAGCGGCCGTCTGTTCCTCGTCGCCACCACCCTCGCCGTTGGCGGGGACAGGGGCGGCTTCCTTGGCGAGGGCCGCCTTGGTCGTGCGTCGACGCTTGGCGGGAGCAGCTGCCACTGCCGCCTCGGGATCAGCCTCCGCCTGCCCTGCCGGGTCGTCTTCGCTGGCGGCCTTGGCCTTCCGCTTCCGTGCGGGAGTGGCAGTCTTCTTGGGAGCCGCACCACCACCACCACCACCACCACCACCACCACTGGCGGTCTTCTTGGGAGCGGCCCCCCGGGCCTTCTTGGCAGTCGTGCTGCCGCCACCACCACCAGCAGTAGCAGCAGCAGCAGAAGAAGAAGAGCGCTTCCGCGAAGAGGACGCGGAGGTGGAGCTCTTCTTCTTTTTCTTCACCAACTCGTCGTCATCGAGGTCGCGCATGCTAAAGTACTCGTCCTCGGACTCGTCCTCCAGCTTGAACTCGTCCCCGTCGTCCTCGTCCTCCTCCTCATCGCGACCCTCGCCCACAAAGTCCTCTCCGTTCTCCTCCTCGGACCCGCCCAGATCCGCCCCCGCACTGTCATTCTCGGCGTAGTTCACCTCCTTCCTCGCCCGTGTAGACCGCATCCCTGTTTTAATTGATTGACTTGGATATATCCAACAAGATGGATCGCTGCCCAAATTTTAATTTGATATAATTAGATGAGGCCTTTTTTTAATATTCGTTTCAAATTCCAGTACCGCTTTCCCGGAAACGAAATAATTTAAGGAATGAAAGGAATGAAAGGAAACGAGAGGAAATCCATTTTCCGAATGGTTTTTGTTTTTTGATCGGAAAAGATGGATCCCTCGGCTGTGGGGGAGAGGAAGCGCAGGCAGTCAGCAGAGGCTCCCTCTCACAAACGCGCGCGGTCCTCCTTGGAGTCCAATGGCCGCTCTCAGCCCGCGTCTGGCAACCACCTCAGGTACACCACCACACCTCCACCAACTCGACCCAAACACACACACACATACACACCCCTTTCCTGGCGTTGGTGGTCCTTCTTTCCGATCTGTTGGCTTATTTCATGTGTGTAACACTTACTTTTTTTTTTCGACAAACCATCCACAGACGCGAGTCCGAGGTACGTCAACCAACACTTTTTTTTAAAAATAATATTTGTCAATTCAATTCACCCAAAATACATGATTATTTATTATTTGCATGTTTACGGTGGTGCTTCAAGTGCTCGCACTGATTTCGTGCGTAACAGTTCCTGTGCAAGATGAAGTTCTCCAACAACCTGCCTCCCATTCCGTTCGATCCTAAGCTGTTGACGAACCCATTTGATCCGATGCGCTTCGTGCGCTACCGCACAACCTCTCTTGAGACCTCGCATCAACACATGCTCCATGTGGAACCCGATCTCGGCATTCCCATTGACCTCATCGACCCTTCCACTTACAAACCAGTTCCTGGTACTGTTCGATGTGGAGCAAGGATCTAGTACACCAAAGCCAGCGTTCATAACAGCGATGTCATTTGTAGGTCTTTCGCTTGCTCCTGAAGATGCAGGACTTCTTCAGACCGGATCAGTGGAGACACCCGAAGCGAAGCGAAAGACCAAAGCAGTGCGGGAGAAGCCGACCACTCCTGTGGCATGGCTACGCCGCCACACCGAATACATTTCCAACGACTCGCATGAGCAGACAAACAAGAAAGTCTCTCGCGCTGACAGCATTGAATCTCAGTACTCTATCCCTTAACATTTGTTTTCATTTATGTAATCTGCTCTCGTGGTCAAGTCGCTGATCCTTCCGATGTGGTACAATCACAGAGTGGGTCACGCAACAAGGAAACAAGCAGACAAGAGGAAGCGCACACGAGAAGAAATCATGGATGCCATAGAACGAGGCTTTGAATCGGCGAAGCAGGTTCCTGTTCATCCTACTGATCCGTCTCTCAAGCCCGTTGAGGTACGAATAGTTAGTCCTCTTGACCGTGAGTGATAACTAATGACTCTCATCGTCTTGGTCACAGATATTGCCTGTATTCCCCGATTTCGATCTCTGGCCGAATAGCTACACGCTTGTTACATTTGACGACGATCCCGGAAAGCGACGTTCTCAGTCACGAGCTCTCCTTAAGGTATCTCTAGACAGACCTCGGTCTGGCGGATGTGTTGCTGAGATGGATTGCGTGATATGCATAGGGCTTTTCCACTGAGGCGGAAACAGAGGTCGGGTTAGCCAAGCAGAGCTTCGTCGCTTATCTAGTTCCTTCTGAAAACGGAGACGAGAAGGGTAAGGGAAAACTCGACACAGATGAGGACGATGCAGCTATCGGAGAGATTCCTGGCAAAACAGAGGAATATGAATGGGTGCGCGAGTATTCGTTTAGGAAGGACCCGCAACACAGCGCCACCTATTTCTTCGTGTGGGACGACGAGGCCAGCACAGTGCGTTACAACGAGATTCATACAAAGATCGTCCTTGACAAGATCAAATCACAGGTTGGTCCCCTTTCGGGGAGTACCCCATTTCTCTCTCTTTCTCAGCGTGGCTAACTGTGGCACATGCAGGCCACCAAAGAGGCAATCCGCAGACAAGCACGTCCGGCGCATACCTACGTAACGGTGCGCGAGCCAACGGAGGAGGAGACTTCTGCCATGGAACAGGCCAGGGAAGCGCTCCAACCACCGTACTAGGGTCGAACAGCCACAGCGGACTATGAGATGAGTTGGGTACAGTCCAACAGCCAAGAGCCTTTAGTGGTGCAGTTGTGCTGAGGAACAACCATAAAGAACATGATCCTTCTTCCTCCTTCACCACATCTGCCGTGCGCTTAGGCACAAGCAGTTGCGGTGTCTCACTCCTGCATCCACTCTAGCCACCACAATCGACAGCATCCACAGTTCCTCATGCCCAAGTATTCATCCTCAATCCGAGAACTCTTCTTCTTCCTCTTCCTCGACAATCCGCCCGGTAAGGGTGATGTTGAGAGGTGAGGGGAAGACGTGGGTGGAGAGGAAAGAAGCAAAAGACGCTGCTGGAGCCGACGAAGAGAGGATGCTAGGCCTTTCCGGTGCTGGTCCATCCCGGTGGCTGCTGGTTCTCTTGACACCTCGCTCCGTCTTGACTCGAACGGGAGTGTGATTGGACTCGGCGCTGATAAGCGTGGGATCGATGAAGGGTCCGGTACATCGAATGCCAGCACTTCCCGTAGTTTGCTGCACACTTTCGCATGTTGCTAGACACAACGCGTTGTGGTGATGAGGCTGGTGGCGGTGTTGCTGGCTGAACAAATACATATATCGCACGAGTCGCTGGATCAGCTGTGCCTTGGATCCCTTGGTGGATGCGTTCACAAGCCTCAGCTGCTTTTGTAGGACTGCAATCGTGAATGAAGAGCACAGAGTGAGCACGCCACTAATAATAAGATGACACTTTGCCAGACGCACCTGAAACCTTGAGCGTAGAGAGGGCCGCCAGCTTTTCCAACGTTAGTGGTCCAGAAAATATGGCTTTGGCTTTATCGTCATTTGCCAGATCCTTCTCAAGGCGGTCCTGCTTTTCTCGAGCCGCAGTTGTACTAGCTGCCCTTCTCCGTCGCGGCTAAATGCACAAGTTAGTGAAATCATTAGGGAGCACAGGAAGGAGAGAAGACTTACCCGCGGAGGGGTTGTTCCGCCCTTCTTTGCTGCGCTTCCTGAAGCCTTACTTTGACTGTCCCGTCGTGACCTTGTGATATGTGGTGACGAGGAAGGGGTTGTGGGAGCGCTCTGCACCGCCATCGACGACGCAGCTGGGGGCGTGTGAACGGCCGTGCCGGCGTTAGCGGTGGTCGCTGGAGCAGCGATAAGCTGTGGCACAACACCGCAGGAGGCATATGTCACCGGCATATTTTGTGACTGTTGCTGCTGCATGAGTAATTGAGGCTGCAGGAACACTACGCCAGGAGCAATCGGAAGGAGTAAAGATGGAGACGAGGGAAGCGGTGACGAGGATGGAGCAGGGGACGAAGGATTAGAGGAATCCTTCGAATCAGTTGATTGAGGAGAGGGCGAAGGCGACGACAGAGGTGCTGCCGTGAGAACAGGTCCGGGTGATGAGGGCGAAGCTAGAGAGGGAGATGTTGTAGTTGGGTGAAGCGTAAAGTCATCGAACGAGAGCAAGTCCGAGTTAAGAAGGAGCATGTGGCTGGTATTGCTTTCGTCATTGGCCAGCAGGGCCGATGTAGTATCATCGTTATCAGTCCCATTCAACTTCAACTCTTCTTCATCGTCCCAGCAGAAGGTGAGTGCGTCGACGTCCTGCACTTCTTCTTTGATGGGCACTACATTCAACGTCGTTAGGCGCTATCTGAAAAAAAAAAAAGGAAGGAAGGAAGGGGTCAAGAGTACCGCTGGTAAGGAAGGGGTCAAGGCCAGTGCTTCCTTGCTTGAAGAACCTCTCTAGATCGACTTGATTGCCAGTCGCAATCTCCTCATCTTCAGCCTCAAACTTGACACGTTCGGTGGCCTCTGTCCCAAGAGCTTCCCCAAAGGCGTTGAGAAGGAGTGCCGCACTCGCTCCTCCGCCCCTTCCTCTCATGAGGAGCCCTGTCTCCCTTCCTTCTTCTCTCATGTCGCCGTTAATCAGCCATCCGTCGTGATTCAAAGTTGCTTCATCGAAGGGCTGCAACCAATCTGAACACACAACATTCCCATAAGAATTAGAGGGTGCTCTTCACCAAGCCAAAAGGCTTGTGATCACAAATTCAATCATTACTGTGCCGAGTAGCGAGTAACATGTACACGAACGATTTTCTCTTCTCTCTTTTTTCCATCATCAACGTGAAGAAGAAGAAGGAGGGAGCACGTGGCACGCAGTGGAGGAAGGAGTGTGTGGGGTGAGGCAGTGCAACGCACCTTCAAAGGAGGACTCCATCTCTCTTGTCTCTCTCTCTTTTGTGTATCGATGGCTCTCTCTACACGCGCTCTCTGCACTGGGGTCGATTGGGATCACCCTGGCGTGTGCGTAGGTGTGCGGTGTACCCCAGCAGGGAAGGAGGAGGAGGAGGAGGAGAGCAGGAGGTGTGTCCTGATCACCAGCGGTTGTCAAGGGAAGAGACAAGAGGCAGAAGAGGAGGCAAGCAACAGAGGGAGGGAAGTGTGGGAAGTGTGTCGTGAGGTGCACGGGGGAGTGGGTGGTGGTGGAGTGTGTGGTGAGGAAGATCCAACCCCTCTCTCTCTCTCTCTCTCCCTATCTGGTAGGAGGAGTAGTAGTAGTAGTGGGAGGGGGGTGTAGCGTTGCGTCGAGGTGAGGGGTTACTGTTGCTCAGGAGGACACGTCTCGGCACCGAGGAGGAGGAGGACACACCCACACAGTCGAGTCCACGCAGAAGTGAGGAGGACAGAGAGGTCACAGGAGGGCGGCAGAGAAGAAGGGAAGGGGAAGGGGAGAAGAAGAGGAAAAAGCAGCACGCGAGGAGGGGAGCGTGCGTCCCAGCGTCCCTGAAAAGGGATAATTGCGTGTGGCCTCTGCTTTGGAATTTGGGGCGATCTGGTTCACAACCTCCCCCACCACGAGGGCAGGCAAGCAAACTAGATAAGCAAAACGGTCTGAGGCAGAGAGAGAAAGGAGAGGCGGCTACAAGAGAACTCTACAAGTTTGTTTTGTGATGATGACCCAACGTTACAGCACTCCACAATTTGGCTGCACCCTCCTGGTCGTCGGCTTTACGCGCGCTCGTTGAACTTGAGAAGCGCATTGAGCTTACCGGTCTCCTCGAGCTGAGCCACGGTGTCGTAATCACCGACATACTTGTCATCGATGAAAACGATGGGGAGTGCCTTGGTACCGGCCTTCTTGAAGACGGCATCCCTGTCGGGCTTCTCCATGATATCTACGGCAATCCAGGGTTCGAAGTCCGGCCTCAAGTGAACCTTCTTAGCCTCAAGCAGGCGCTGCAGGTCAAAGACATCCCTTCTGCCCTTCTCCGTGGAAGACGTGGTGGAGTAGAACACTCGGATCTTGCCTTCGCCACCAAGACTGTGCCGGAATAAAGTTCATGAGTCTCGCGAGTCAGGCATTGACACAAGGCTATATAAGAGAACGTACGAAATGGCCTCGAGAATGCGGACAGTGAAGATGGAACCAGGGATATGAATACCATTGTAGGTCACGTGCACCTTGTAAAGACCAGGCGTAGTGGGGTTATACGAAACATCATAGGTAGCTGTGCCACCAGGGCCCTGCTTCTTGTTGACTTTGACCTAAACATGACGACCGTCAGAATGGCATTCACGAAACCGCAAGTTATATATCGGTGGTATACAGCCTTACCGGGACGTTGCTCGCACCAGCGGGTCCCTCAACCTTGATCTCAAGCTTGCCATCTTGGGTTGGCGTGTCAACAACGAAGTCAGCGGGTTCACCGGCGACAGCTTCCACAAGACCAGGACCATAAGCGCGGCACTTGGCAGCCTGCCTTGTCAGTTCGTCGGCTCTGTTCTTGCCCTCAAGATCGGCGTTGCGGAAGTAGGAGATGTAGGTAATCACCGACTGCTCGTCGATACGAGGGTTGGAAAGGGCCTCGGGAGAGAGCAGCTTGGGAATGCCAAGAACATCATTGGCGCAATCGATACCCTTGCCACAGTTCTCTACGGCCTTACTGGAGTCGAGAGAAGCGTGGTTGGGGAAGGAACCAGGGGCGACGGCATCTGGAAAGGCAGTCAGTCAGCAACCAACCGTAAAAGATCACCAGCATAGTGAAGGAAAACATACTGGTAAGGGCGCACAAGGCCTTGCCATCGTTCCAGTCTAAATGGAGTAACGGAAGAGAGTTACGGTTAGTGAGTGCTGGCAGGTTTGCACTGTAACTGGGTGACGTGGATACCCTTCTTGAAGCCGGTGATGTTGTACTCGGGAATCTTGGACTGCACCCACCTGAGCAGTTCATTCTTGGCGTTCTCATCACCCGAACCGCCACGATTGACCTGATACCTAAAACCGCAGAAGACGAAGAGAAGGACAACCATCAGCTCCGACCAGTGAACAGGCAGGGCACCGAGCAAGCCCTCCCAGAGACATGTAAGTTACCTAAGAATGAGCGTCCAAATAAGGCCAAGCGTGATCCTGAGGTTGCCGTCGGTGATGTCCACACCACCTGCAGAACAGGTAAGCCACTGGACCATGACCAGAACCACCAGTTTGGAAGCCAAAGATCGAAGCGACCCCCCGACGAGGAGGACGACGACAAAGTCGACACCATCACCATCACCATCACCACACGGCAGCAAACGTGGAAAGCGAGAGGAGAGCACCAATGTTGACGAGCTTGAGGCCTTCGCTCTGAACGAACTCGATTGCGATCTGGTTGTTCTCGTACTTTTGGTTGGGGACGCGCGGGTTCTTGTTCCACCTCTTGCCGATGGGCTTGCCGCTGATGATCTCGAGCAGATTCAGCAGGGCCACGCCGTCCTTGAGGTCGGTCTTGAGGTCGGTGATGTGCATACCCCTGTCTGTCGTACCACACGCACCACATGCCCTTCAGTATGGTACCCCAGAAGAGAAGACCAGAATAATTGTATGGCCATGGGCCCTTCTTCTCGTGGTAGTGGTGCCTCAAGGGACGCGTCCGTACCCTTGAGGTAGTCATTGATCCAGGCGGTGAAGGTGTGCTGCTGAATGTCCTGCCAGCTCATGTTGCCCAGTGGCTCCTTAGCGCGTGATGTTGCGGCGGTGGTGGGTGGAGGTGCAAAAGAGGTGCGAGAGAGGAGCGGCAAAGAGACGTGAGTGCAATGAGTCTTTGTTGGGCAACCAACCAGCCTTAAGGAAAATCCCTTTTCTCTACATTTCCTGAAACGTTTACCCAGGCGCAGAGCCGGGAAAGGCCAGGAAAGGCCAGGAAAGGTGCGGTTTCTAGGGCGCAGATGAGCTGACCATCTGGGGCACAGGTGCCCGATAGGTATACCTAGCAGCGAGCTAAGGAGAGCAAGAGTGGTAGAGTAGCGCCCTGAGGCAAGTTCTATTTGTGTCTGTACAAGATGGAAAACTTTCGATAGCCGATCTCGGTATCTGCACCGCAGCGATGCCTTGCGTAATGTTGCCCTCGTCAAGATGTCTAGATCTGATCAAGAGTAAGCTCAGTGTTGAAAGCTTATCCGAGGGCACAAAAAGGCAGACACGCACTTCTGTGAGCCCTCAGGCGTCGTTCGGCGCGTCGAGCTGTCGAAGCCGCTGGTCGCAATAGTGGGAGAAAATTTGCGTTTCGAGGAAGCGGCTGAAGAATGGCTTGGACGCTCGTGGCTGATCATTGAGGAAGGAATCCTTCAGAAAAACTGTGATCGGCTTCTCCGAGTCGGTCCTGTTAGTTAGAGAAAGTATCAAGATCAAAACAGATATCACTGACATCAACATCGAGCTGGGCGTACTTGTCGCAGAGGCAGTAAGTTCGGAAGCTGATGAACAAAGATGAGAAGTAGGTCTGAAGAATGAGTGCTGCGCCTTGACAACAGGACATCTGCTCCTCAGTCACAGCGTACGGAACCTTTCCGTCCGTTCGTCCGTTCGATACCGTCTTATGTAAAGGCTTGAGCTTCTTCCGCCTGGCCAAAGTAAGGTTACCAAACTATTCGCATTCGCAAGCTTTGCAGCCCAATACGTACAGTTCTTTTATCTGTGGGAGAGGTATGAGCGTATCCTTTACAGTCACCTTATCGTTGTCCAGGTCAATGATGACAAAATCCTTAACGTCCTGTATGCAATTGGTGGTCAGGATGATTTTCTGGTAGTCATGCCGCTAACCCAGCACGCGCACCTTCGGGAAACTTTGCTTGGGTGGAGCAGAAGAGAGACCGAGAAGAAAGGGGACCGGAGCCTCGAGAAACTCGATCAGCATGTCCGGCAAAACAGGTATCAACACGGATTGATAGGTGAACGGCCGCAAAAGAGGCATGATGGAGAGCCTGCAGATCGTCGCGAATGAGCCAGACCATAGATAGATCGAACTTACGTCTGTACGTACACGACAGCGGAAATGAAGCGAACGTTGGAGGAATAAATGACCACTTTCTTTTCAAGTAAACACGCGTTGACGAAAGTGAGAAGATTGTCGATGGAGAGAAGGTGGAACGTAAGGGGTAAGCTCCACTCCGATAGCAAGTGTTCTTGATCATGGAACGCTGGCCTATGAAACCTACGCGTACCATAAAATCAGGTCACCTGCGATTTGAATCGGCTGCAAGCTGTTGGGTTTACCTGAGCGATGGAAGGCCTTTGTGCACGAAGAAAGTGGTTGTTTGATTGGGCCTGGGGATAGGCAACGAGTGATAGTCCTGCAGTACTTGGATAACTGGATTCTGCCTCTTCTCGCTGGTAGGTTGCTGGTCGTAGTAGCTTTCATCTCTATCTTCACTTTTTGATTTGGTCCTTTCGTGGCCGATGCTAGCTTCTTTTTCCTTACCTTCGTGTTCCATTCCGTTGTTGTGATCACTCATGCTGCTCGACACGATACCACGGCCGGTGAGTGCTTTCAACTTCCATTCCTTCGAGGTGGATGCTCGCGGAGATGCTGGAATGGGGCTTGCTCCACCCTCGGAGCCACTTTCTCGGCCCCTACACTCACCGCTGTAATCATCGCTCTCTCGGCCATTGCTGCCGATGCTGTGTGCATCCTCTTCGCCGACCCCACTTTCAGCTGAGGAAGAAGAATGGCGCTGTACATCTCGGCTTGGCTTGGAATAGACTGTCCCGTTCGTGATTGTAGAGTGAGCTTCAGGTGCGCCGTGGCTAATCGCTTCAGTTGTGATCGTGGTTGTTACGGTATTCCACACATCGCGCCCTCTACTGTCCTTCTCGATTACTGTGGTTATAGTCAGGGTGTCCGCAGATGCACTAGAGTGATCTCCCGAAGGCATCTTATGTACAGTATGAAGCGGAATGCCAGGAAAAGGAGACTCGTCGCTTTCGGGAACCGCAAACCGATCTTCGTCAGATTCTTTCGTTCGGCTGCGTAGGCGTATCTTCTTCCGTTTTTTCTCCGTAGGTAACAGCGCAGGCAGAGATTGAGAGTGGAGGAGTGGAGGAGTGTTGAGATCGCTCATGCGCGAGGCAAGAGGATTGGGCAGGCTCTGCATATCAGAAACACTGGCCATATACTCTAGATCTATACAAAAGGATCCACAATCCATGTCAGTGTGACCTTAATCAGGACAGCACGCATCGCCGGCTGAAAATGTACCAAGCACACTATAAATGGTATCGAAGTGAAGCTGGAAAAAGGGGAAGCGCGTAACAAGGCAGTAGCATCGAGGTGCGACAACGTCTGGGCAATCACGAGCGCTCTCAGCGGCTCTTAGTCGCGGGAAAAACGAGGGTTTGTGCTGTTAAGGGAAGTTCGTTAATGTGTTTTCGAAATCCACCATCATGAGATGGACCACAGGCCTGGACGCGTACGTGAATACTCTCATGCTTGATGACACACACACCATAAAGAAGCTCCTTCTCCATAGTGGTTAACATGAACACGAAGGCGTTCTCTGGCTCGTGATGATAGGACTGGCTGTACAAGACTTGCAGTAGATTGCTGTTGGACCTCGTTTTTCTCAGCTTCTTAGGGAGTATTCCCGACGGGAAGCAAAACTCGGACAAGCCCGGTATGGTCACCCTGTGTTGAGGAACAGACAAATTGGTGTTTGTCAAGACGTCGGTCGATAGACTCAACAACAAGAAGCACGCGAGTACGGGTTATCAGGTGGGTAGTGGAAGAGGATCTCAGGACGATGTGCACTTTGATCAGACAGACCGACCACTAAAAAGTGCTCGTAGAGCGGGCCCGTGCTTGGGAGCGCGTGCTGTTTGGGCGCATGCAGCATGCGGCTTAGTCGCTCCTGCTTGGTCATCGCTTCCGGATCGATCTCTTGTCTGCAGGAGGGCAAAACCGTGCATGCGTGGGTCGTGGTGAGATATATCACGCCACCACAAGCTAAGGAGGCAGGCAGGACGTACTGGCCAGAAGTCCCCTCGGTGGTGGTGCTGGACCACCACAGAAACTCGCGCAAAACGCCTGCCCCGGAGCGCACGTTGGAGGCCGACGCGCGCAGAGACCGGAAGCTGGAGTTACGAAACGTGTAGGAGCTAGCTCGGCTGTATGAGTGGCTCATCTTTTCTGTCTTCTCCTTCCCTTCTCCTTTGTTGTACGTTAAAGATGAGAGCGCTCGGGAAGGGAGCTATTAATCTCTGTCCTCTCCTTTCAGAGGGTGGGGTAGGGGATCCTCAGAACTCTGGCACGAGTTGTGTTGAAAAAAAATGAAAAAAAAAAGCCAAGAGAGGCCGCGGATGTAACACGTTGTGGCAGGCGTGCTGTTGTGGCAAAGGCCACGAGAGGGCGCGGGAAACTTGATGCGAAGTAGATCGGCGGGCGAGAAGCGCGGGAGTGCCCTCTCCTGGCGAAGTAACCAGAGCCTCTCCTTGGCTTTGGCCTCTCGCGGCCACAAGAGGGGACCGTGGGGGACGATGTACGACGCGAGTAGAGTAGCGGTGGATTTGGATGTGTGAGTGTAGAGCCGGAGACGAGGGGTGGGTGAACGAAGTGTGGCGCAGAGGGGCGAATGAAGTGTGTGGCGCAAAGAAACGGGGATCCCACACGCACGTAGACGCGTACAATAGAACCTTCCGCCTCCTCCCCAATACCTGCGGATGCCTCTCCTATTACTATTGACGTGATGGGACCGCGCACGCTTCGGGCGGTACCCGTGGCCCCTTCCTATCGTCGGCAGGTGGCCACCCGCAGAAATCCGCCGGACACCTCGTCCGCACCGCAAACGGCGTCTTTCCTTTCTTGCGCCTCGGAAATTTAAAATATGCGCCATAAAAATGAATTCACCGTAATAATTATTTTCGCAGCCGCATTTGAGATAAATAGATATCTGAGGTTTTTTTGAAGATCGCTACAAGTAACAGGTGATAAATTTGTTATTTGAATAACTTCAAAATAAATGGATTTTGAATTGCGCCCTTTTTGGCTGTCGCTAATTGGTGAATTTGGTGGGATATTACCAAGTACCTCGGCACCCACATTTTATGTGTGCGCAGCTATGGAGAAGACAGGCTGGTTGTGGAAGCAGGGCCATGTACGCAAGGTACGGCGTACTATCTTTCCCACAGCACGTCACTTTTTTACGGGATGTGCGTGTATTTGGGCAGTCGTGGCGGTATCGATGGTTCGTACTGAAACCCACGGAGCGCACTCTCCTTTACTACAAGAAAACAGAGGACGCTGCGCTAGGAAGGGTACTTTGTTTAATAAATAATTGATTAATATTATTATTATTATTATTCAAAAATAACTAACAAACTGCATTTTTTCGTAATGTTGTGGTTTTGGATAGCCGCCTGCAGGAGTGGTTGACCTCACAAGCTATCTTATCGAAAAAGAGGTGGGCGTGCCTGATAGGAAGTACTGCTTCAAGGCACGTACTAAAACATGGACGTGTTATGGTGTGCCTTCAGTGTGCTCTGCGCTCATGGATTCATGTATCCTTAGGTCACTACGCCACCAAAGATTTTCCTGATCGAAGCTCCCGATGAGGCCTGCATGCAGGAGTGGATAGATGCCATCTCTGAGGCACGTATGCGTGTCAAGCGTAAGCAGCGCGCATTTGTTTCACCAGTGCTCAAACAAGTGCTGTACAGGTAGGATTGCGCATACCAACAGCCGAAGAGGAATTGAGGCGTAAAGAAGAGAAGCTCAAACGTGAGGACCAACAAAGGAAAGAAGATGAGCAATTCACCAAACAGAAGGCATTCCCCGATCGATCACCCATCACCATGCTTTACATTTGTTGTTAACTTGTTTATAACAGGAGATGGACAAGCAAGCTTACAACCACAACAAGAAGCGAAGATTGCTAAAGATGAAACAAAGAAAGGAAGAGTATGAGGCCAAGAAACGCGCTGCTGCCATCTCCCACGAACTTGAATTTAACCACCAGGTGGAGTGGAACAGGATTGGTATGTCTCTTGTCGTCCTCATTCTTGTTTATTGTTGCTTTAGCCTTCTCTCTTTCGTGTTGGTCATAGAACTGGAACAAAAGGAGGAAAAAGAGGATCTAGAAGAGAAGTGGAGGTACAGGGCTTCTTTCTCACCATGATAGCGGGTTGCATTCTGATTAACTTTCTTGCTGCTGCGCCGCTAACAGGGAGATTGAGAAAACGGATGCAGAACGGGAAGCGGAGGATCCGTTGACGGTGAAGGGAAACAAGCTGAAGAAACAACTGGAGCGGAAACAGGCGCGAGAGCTTCTTGAGCTACAGACGAAGCAGGCGCGACAGGAGCTCAAACTAAAGCTACGCCAAGACGACGAAGTTATGAAGCTTCAACTCAACAT
The DNA here is from genome assembly GCA_000826365.1 of Acanthamoeba royreba. Lineage (NCBI taxonomy): Eukaryota > Discosea > Longamoebia > Acanthamoebidae > Acanthamoeba > Acanthamoeba royreba. Next base: position 1,757 of record CDEZ01021876.1, on the reverse strand, counting down.
GGACAACGAAACTGACACCTTGAACGAAGAACAAGGTGCCATCATTGTAGAGGTGGTGCTGTGCTGTCTCACTGCTCACCATTAAGTCATCTTTCAGAACTCGAGCTGCAGAAGATGGATGAACGTCACAAGGCGCAAGTGATCGAAACGATCAAGAAGAACGAAGTCGAGATGGAGAAAGCCCAAGACGCAATCAAGCTACGTCGAGAAAAAGTACTCCTCACTCTGGCGCAGAAGGACGTCAAGGCCCAGGATGAAATACGTGCGCGGGAGGAAGAAATGCAGCGGCGACAGGAAGAGGCCGCCCGTTTGCAGCGTGAAGAGCAAGAACGGAGGCAGGCAGAAGAGCAGCGGCGGGAAGAGGAACGTCAGGCCGTTGCCGCCGCCACGGCTGCTCTTCAGCAGCCACCGCCGCCGTTGATGTTACCGCAAGAGCTCGATGGTACTATTGTACAGTTTCCGGCTCCCGTGCCTCTTCCCGTCGAGGAAACCCAAGGCAGCAGTGAGATTCTGTCCTACGAGATCAGTCACCCGCAGCAGGATCCTTATTACTCGGATCAGGTCATCGATGCGAGCCCAGTTCCGGCGGAAGCCTACGTTGGTCTTGCGGTGCCCGCGCCGGAGCTGCCGTCCCGTGAAGAGCCCTATGATGAAGTTCCCCTCTGAGGCCGTTCTGCCGCGGCCAGTCCCGTCACCATCGTTTTGCTTCTTGTTGCAAGAAGAAAAAGAAAATAAAGGAAACGTGCCATAGATTCCACCATTTCATGAAAAAGGCGGATAGGGCGTGTGGCGGTTCTTTCTCTTTCTTTCTTCCTCTCCTATCAGTCCTCCACAGGGGTGTTGCATCATGGCCGTCGGGTACGTCCGCTTTACCATCTGAGTGGGGATTAACAACATCATCTCAGGGGATTTGTCGATGATGCTAAATCTCTTGTGTTGTTGCTAATGCAGCAAGAACAAGAAGCTTTCCAAGGGTGGTAAGAAGGGTCAGAAGAAGAAGGTGTACGTATTTATAAGAAGGCTTCTGAATGGTTGATCGAAATGAGTTGCATTTTTCCTTATGATCTCTCTATCCAATCTGAATTTTACAGCTCCGACCCCTTCACCCGCAAGGAGTGGTACAACATCAAGGCCCCCTCTGTGTTCCGCGTCCGTGACGTCGGCAAGACGCCCGTCAACAAGACCGCCGGTACCAAGCTCGCTCAGGACGGTCTGCTCGGCCGCATCGTCGAGGTTTCGCTCGCCGATCTTCAGAAGGATGAGGACCAGGCCTTCCGTAAGGTCAAGCTCAGGATTGAGGATGTCCAGGGCAAGAACGTGCTGACCAACTTCCACGGCCTGGACTTCACCACCGACAAGCTCCGCTCTCTCGTCAGGAAGTGGCAGACCCTCATTGAGGCCCACGTCGATGTCAAGACCACCGATGGTTTCTACCTTCGCGTCTTCGCCATCGCCTTCACCAAGAGGAGGCCCAACCAGCAGAAGAGGACTTGCTATGCCCAGTCTTCTCAGATCCGCCAGATCCGCGCCAAGATGGTTCAGATCATCATCCGCGAGGCCACCACCGTCGACCTCAAGGACCTCGTCGTCAAGTTCATCCCTGAGGCTATTGGCAAGATGATTGAGAGGGAGTGCAACGGTATCTTCCCCCTTAAGGACGTCTTCATCCGCAAGGTGAAGGTGCTCAAGACGCCCAAGTTCGACGCTTCCAAGCTCGCTGAGCTTCACGCTGGTGGTGCCGCCGTTGTTGAGGACAC
>CDEZ01021870.1:13730-23798 GCA_000826365.1 Acanthamoeba royreba | reverse complement strand
AATTCTGGGCGCTTTGATGGCCGCCCCAAGCAAACTCGTGCCGGTAATGAAGATACCCCTGCGTGAAGAGGAAAGAGACCCCCCACCAATTACTTACGTGTCGTCATAGGCATTTCTATTTCATTCCGTCCGGAATACATTAAAATTGATCCATCATTAATTGTTATGTAAAATTGATGATTAATTAACATATTCGCACAAAAAGAGAGGATAAAGTTAAAGAGTATAAAACAACCAACACCACAGAGCTGTGTAGGAGAGAAAGGAAGAGAGAAGCACACCATGCAGCACCGGCAACGGAGAGACCGATGGTGAGGCCGGTGCCCAGGTCAGCCCACGTGTAGGGGTTCAGTTCGCTCAGCCAGCCGCTGTCAGTCGCCATGAAAACGTACGGGGGGTGTTGTGGGTGGGGGGCGAGTGGGGAGTGAGGAGAAGGAAACTGCCAAATGCTTGGGAGGGAGGGAGGAGATGTCGAAGGCGAAGTTCGCCCCTCCTGTCCCCCCCCATTCCGCAAAGAAAAGTCCGTCTCGAATCTTCCGCAGAGTTTTCCAATCCGCAGCCACGTGCTGATGATGATGGTGATGATGATCCTGGTGTGATGGAATGGTTCTTTGTTCTGGTCGGCCTGCAGGAACAACTACTCCAGCGGCGGGAGGAGGGAGGGCCGTAACACCCCGGAGAGCGAGACTTGCAGGGCTCGCGCGAGCCTAAGCGCAGCTGCACTTTGCTCCTCCACAGCAGCCAGCCGCGAACACACGTCCTCCTCCGGAGCGGGTGCTCTCGACAGCTCGGCAACAAGCCGAGCCACGAGGGGCTGAAGCTCCTCTGACAGCACCTCCCGCACGGCCAACCGTACGACCGATTTCAGGTCGGTGTTGTCACAATGATCCTGCTGATTTGCGATGGCCTCTTCGGAGAAGCGCTGAGCCTGCTCGGCCTCGGCGTGCTTTCGCTCAGCTGACCGATCCTCCACAACACGCAGGCCATGGTGAGCATCCTGCTCCTTCCTGATGCGCATCTCTTCGGCTTCTTGACGCTGTCTGGCGCTCCTCCTCTCCTCTTCTTCCTGAGCCATCCGCTTGAGCTGGAGCTCGTCGACTCCACCGGATTCACAGGATCGATCGGATTGGTTTGCCACCTCTATCCGCCGCTCCTCTTGAAGAAGAACGCTGCACGGAAGTAGAGAGGTCTCTGCATTGCGGTATCTCTTCGTCGTATCCTCCATAGGCACTCTTGCCTGGTGCACTTTGGCTTTCGTTTCTTCTTCTTGGCCATGTGTGGTTGGCGTGGTGGTTTGCTTGGCCGGAACGATCCTCTCCTCCTTTTGAGCTCTCTTGGCCTTGTCTGCTTGGCGCGGAGGCGAACTGCTTCGCTGTTGCTTCTTGGCCTTCTGCGGCTATGCAGCAGCCACAGCAGCTGGTATTAGGGAAGAGATCATTGGCCACAAGAGAGGACGTACCATCGAGGCAACCTGGCCCAAGGCGGTGCCAGATGCCGCTGCGGAGGGCTTGTCCTGCTGGAGCTGCTGCCTCTTCTGCTTCTTCTCGGCTCTCTTCTGTTTCTTCTTCTCGGCAGGCGAAACCGTATCAGGTTCAGGGGACGGTGATGATGGATGCAGCGAAGGGTCTGCCAGCAACCCGGCAAACACTGCACTCACGATGATCACGACGCCCATCGGCAGGATGAGGACCTCCACACGTGCCCGCCCGTCGGTGCGTACCATTGTTGTGGAACAGAGAAAACTGAGCCGAGGAGGAGGAGAAGGAAGTGGTGCTGGCCGTCCCGGTGGACGAGTCCGAGGGAGAGGCCACCAGCTGCTTCCATGATACGTTGACGCGCGCAACGCGCTGGGCCTTGGGCAGCAGCGCCACCCGGGCCGCCTTCCTCTCCGCTTCGGTCTCCGGAGGTTTGCCCACCTCCACTACAGCACCCACCCACACCCGCACCCGCACCCACCCCAGGAGAGACCAACACGCCCACACACGGCCACACGTTCGTTGTATGTCAGCTCCTCCTCCGGAGCACAGAAGAAGAGGTCGGGCACAGTACCGCCGAAGCCAGCGGACGGTGGAGGGCGGCGATGGGGTTGGGCTGGCTTGCTGCTCCTGGTGCTGGTGCTGCCGCTAACGGTGTGGGCGGCAGTGGTGCTCCGGGGCTTCTTCCTCGCTTTGTGGGCCCCCGGAGGGAGGCGCGTAGCCCTCGGTGTCGGAGTCCCCTTCCGCGCGGACGAGGAAGAAGAAGACATTGGGAATGCGCAGCGGAGGTGGGCTGGCCTCCACTTCCTTCCCTCTCGCTAAGAAATGGAGTCTGGAGCTATCCAACTAAATTCTTCACTCTTTTTGTTGTGTGTCTAACTTGAATTCGCGACAGCAAGTGCAAAAAGCAGAATTTACTTCGACTTACGCAGTTGCACAGCTCTCCACAACAGAAGGCCACTTAGGTCAACCACGGGCGTTCTGCGCGATGGCATCTGCGGTTTCTTTGTCGAGGTACTCGGGTGAGATCTGGCTCTCGTCGCCATCACTGGCCTTACTCCTGCCAAAGCTCGTGTAAGATGACGCAAGTGAATGAAGCGCTTTTTCCCGGAGGTGACCTACCGAGCAATGCCACGAGCCGATTTCTTTGGGAACTTCGTCTGAAGCGCTTCGAATAGTTCGGCTCGCACCTTCTCCTGTGGCCGCCTGAACTGCGTGGCCGACATGGCACACCGCTCCGCATTGATCACTAGTAGGGTGAGCAAAATGCATGAGTCAACCTGTGAGTTCCCAGTTGCGAGAATGGAGGGACTACGTTTCGTGAGGAGGAACTCGCGGAATTCAGGGCCGCGCTCCCACGTTGGTTCCTCTGGCAGGGGAGGCTTGGACTCGGCCACACCTACTTTATAGGCCATGTGCAGCCTGCGCGCACCAGGGCAATAAGATCCTGAAGATCCAGAGAGACAAGAAAGGTAGGTGTACGTGTAATAGGTGACACCATTCTTCTCCTCCGGCACCACCAGCGCGAAAACGTGATTGAAATTGGACACAAAGATATTGGGGTCCAGAGGCGTCTGAATCCACTCACGGCACACAACCACACAGCCCATCGTTCACGTCAACAAGCTGATCGAAAGCGATGAGATAGATAGTTTTCACCTTTCCCTCATAGAAAACGATCACCACGATATCGTTACCGATGAACCTCTTACGCTCCCACTGCGTCGCGTACGATGCGAACACATCGGTAAATGCTCAGAACGTGTGAGCAAACATGAATGAAGCTTCGTACCTGTTGACCGTACTGATCGGTGTTTTTCATGTACATGATGTAGGTCATCACATGAAACCTGGATTGTTGTCAGGCATCATTTCTTTTTGGAAAACAAAATTAGGCAGTACTGGCCGTACATGATCTCGTGGTCTCCGAAAAGGGTGTACACGGATTTTTGGTCGGCTGGAGAGAGATGAGTTCAGACAGAAGCCTTGGAGACCTCGGCTAGAGATGAACGTACCTTTGTTAGAGAAATCGCCTCTGTATTTATCCCATCCTTTCATGTTGATGCGTTCGCCCAAGGTGCTCAGAAAATCTTCGAAACCTTCGCTACCATGCTCTGCAAACAGGAAAACACGTTGGATGAGAGACAGAGAGGGTGTGAAGATAAGAAGGAATACGTGTTACCGTTGTTGTACATTTGAGTTTCGTCTTGGCCATCTCTTCCATAAATGACACCGAATTTAGAGCAGTTACTTTTCTGCACTCACAAAGCATCCACGCGCTTTTATCAGATTGTAATTGTGAATAGCCGGAAAGCAGTGCAAAAAGTACAAGTTTGTCTTCAAGGAGGGCGAACTCGCGGTGCGAACGCTTATCACGTATCACCCACAAGTGGCGAGGGGAGAATGGTTGCAGTAGTTTCTTCAAAGCATCCTGGCCCGACAGACACGTTATAAGGTCACAATGTGCGCGCGCACGCGAATCGATCAAAGCACTTACCATGAGATCGTCAGATCGGGCATACTTCTCTTTCTTCCGAATCTTCACCTCGGAGGCCCTTATCTCCAAGCGACGGTCGTTCTGATTAACATAGCGCCGCTATGAATTGAGACCGCTAGCAACGAAACACCGTTCGTACCTGCTTGGTACGCAGAAGAACTCGGTACACTGGATAGGGCTGTTCTCCAAGGCCCACCATAGTGCTCATGGTTGGCTCCTAATCGATAGTATGTATGGATGGATGGATGGAAAACGACGCACAAAAGCTTAGTTCTACAAAATTGGGCGCTCACGTCAGTTCACGACTAACCTTTTGGATAGAGATACAAATCTGACCAAGCTGCTTATCATTGCCGATGATGTTGGCATGCACTGTAGATGGATACAAGTGTTGATTCACGTGATCATACCGCCAGTAGGCATTAGGATGCAGGGCGTACCAGTCTGATGATAGAAATAGCGTCGATAATCGAAAACGTTGATGTGTTCCTGCAGATGGAGATCCTTGGATTGAGGTCTCGGCCCTGACGCAAAGCTATCTGGTTACAACTTCAACCCAAAACGCATTTCATCTATCAAGAATGGCTACCTCGCCCTTCTTCGATGTTAAAACCAAAGCCATTAAGCCACATGGACTTGCCCGTGCGGGCCTTGCCTTCTCCATCGCCCTCTTCATCGCGTTCCTGTGATAGAAGTGGTTATCATTGAATTCCCAAAAAATAATCAAATAATCAAAAACATTTCAACGTGCCTTGGCCTTTTCTGGGCGAAGAGTTGCACTACCTTCTACCGACATGGCAGCTCGGCTTCGTGCCTTGGCGGCCACATCCTGGAGCTTTTCTGAATTAACACGAATCACGCCTACAAAAACAAAACAAAACAAAACAAAACAAACCATATCAGTATTTGTCATGCAGTTGCAAACGGAGGGAGTGGATCGGAACCGAGGATATCTCGAGAGCCCTTGGAACGGGACTCGGCACGGTCTCGGTTCTTGTTAGCCTGAAGGAGGGCCAACAATTTCGTCTTGTCCTCCTCGACAAGAGGGTTATTGTCTGTTATGATGCAGAACGAGTTGTTGTCGCTTACAAGGCTAAAGATTTCCTGTGATGCGCATAAGAACGGTCCGATTAACGTTTAACCTTCGAGGAATCTCGCTTAAACTGAAACAACATACCTTGGGGATTCGGGTAATTTGATTATTTGACATGTCCAGGTGCATTAGAGCGGGCAACAAGGCCACCGATCCCTGTACGTAGGCACATTTTGCAGTACTCAGGACAGTGTCCAGCATGTTACCGGAAAAAAAAACCTACCGGTAATTCCTGAAGTTTGTTTTCGTTTACGTAGAGCTCTTCTAGTTTTTCGAGGCGATCCAAGGCAGGGAGAGTGGCGATAGAGTTGTTAGACAGCTCAAGAAAGCCCAGTTGAATGAGTTCATTCACTCCCGATGGGACCTGTGCGAACCAAGGATCGCTGTCAGTACCCGTGTACACTTGCAAAGCAACGAAATGAGGATAATGCCTTGGTGATCTTGTTTGAGGATAGGTCAAGGTAAGATAGCGTGGTGGCCTTGAAGAGGCCCTCTGGAATCTCCGAGAGCTGATTCTCGGCAGCAATCAGTGAATGAAGCCGCGGAAACGATGAAAAAATTGATCTGTGCATGGGACTTGGTAAGCGATAGACAGCTCTATGTCTTGCCCATGATCAAGAAAAATACCCAGGGAGCGCTGTGAGTTGATTGGCACTGACGTTTAGACGTTTAAGCAGACGCAATGTGGCTAGATCTTCCGGAAGCTCAGTCAGCTTGTTGCGGCTCAAATCCAGATAAACCTAACCATATCGGACGTTATTGTGAACGCAATTTCATGCGGGGTGTTGCTTGATACGTACTACGTAGTTAAGTCGGCAAATGTGAAGAGGAAGAGAAGGTCCCATTCCAAGATTCTTGAGAGACAGGGTCGTTTTGTGCTTTTGAAACGAATTCTGAATGGCGTTCTTGATGCGCTCTTCAAGAGGTATCTTGGACTGGCCTGTAGATCATAACGATACAGTAGTAGTGTAAATGAGAGGGACAAGATAATAACGTTGTTACGAAAATCTGGGGACGTGCTTGGATCTTCATTCTCATCATCGGAGGAGTCGGAAGACTCATCGTCATGGTCGCCCTTGGCACCTTCAGCACCGCGTTCGGAGGGGTTATCCGGTATGCGCAGTTTTAGCCACTGAAAATGAGAGCGCGGATTGAGACAAGGGTTGACAAAGATATGTTCGTTTTTCGTAATGAATGCCGACATGGAAGTGAACTTGTACGCCTTCTGCTGTTCTGGTGTTTTACCTGAAAACATTGCGCAAGCAGTACCAACAAGATCAGCTATGTATGGCCGATGAGGAAATGACGCATGGAATCGAACGTACCGACGAGAACGCAGACACCACCGCTGGCATCGTTGCGAATATTGTTAAAATGACATATCTTCTGTCGCTTGATGTAGTCCACCGTAAAAGCCTACAAGTGAGGTGAGCATCTCAAATCCACTACCGATTGGCAGACTCGGGAGCGGAGGAACGCACGCCTTCTACAGAGGAGTACCGCATGAGGAAGTCACCTTCGCGCCCCGACTCCATCAGAAGACGCTCCGATGCTTGTCTACTTTGCTTTCCATGAAACCATCTGGCACGTGTGGAAATGGTGGTCAATGTGCACGTGAACAGGAGGCATGGTGGGTAAGAGGGAACTTACTTTTTGCCATTCTGGAGCACATCCCTAATCTTTGTATTCGCGAACACATCGGTTCATTCAACAAAAACACATCATCGTTATGGCCACGACATGGAAAAGATAATAGATGATGAGTTGCACTTGCCTTGGTGAGCGCTCGATCGGGAGGACCAAATCGACGAAGGAATAGATCGAATTGTTTGCGAGAAACGAGAGGGAACTCTTCTTCTTCCTCTCCTGTCACCGCAACACCACCGTGAGAGACTGATCGATCACGTGGGACACAATAGCGATGAAGTCTTGACAGCTCTTGACAAGTTTCACAAAGGCCAAGCAGTACCGTTATCAGAAAAGATGACCGAAAGGCATATTTGGTCCACTTCGGTGTGCGCGCCTCCAAGCGATGACAGGAACGACGCGCAGAACTTGTGCACTGGGATCGCCTGCTGTCCCCCCCCCACACAAAAATAAAAAATAAATAAAAAACCACCACACCGCAGGAGAGGTCAGCGCCACGCCGCTTTGGAACAGATCGTTGTTCGAAAAAAAAAAGCCAAAGACTTGGAAATAGAAATGAATAAAGAAATAGAAAGTCCTCAGAGGTCCCCCACTGACGATCCCCCGTGAAGAGCGCAGACTGTTGTTCCGGGCGGAGGGTGGAGGGACAGAGTGAGGAGGGGGCAGCACCTGGGACTGGGGGTCGAGCTTGGCGACGGTGAGGGCGGTATTCCACACCTTCTCCCGGAAGGGCTCCCAGTTGTTTTCCTCCGTCCCGAAGACGCTCGGCGTCGGAAGGACGCCTCCTCCTCCTCCTCCTCCTCCTCCTCCTGCGACCGCCACGCTCCCACTCCCGTCCATGACTCCTACCTCCCACCCAAGCCCCAAACAAAAAAACACCACGACGACCAAAAACCAAATCCAACAACGGAGAAGGTCAGGCCAGGAACCGCTGCCGGCCTTTGCTGGTTGTCGGCCGACAAAGCGTCACGCTGCTCTCGGGGGCTGGGGTACCTCGCACTCGTAAGGTAGGTGGGAAGTGGAGAGGGAAGAAGAGAATTCAAAGGCGAGCGGTGCCCTGGTGGTGTGTCTGCGGCGACAACCGAGGTGGGTGGTCGGTTTTCTCTGCCCCCCTGTCCTTCCCGGTCACCGCAACGACCCCCAAATTAATGCCATATTTTCTGTAGACATGCTTCCAAAGAAAAACAAAAAGAAATGTTCCATTCCCGGCAGTGATCCCGCGTGAGAGCACACATTCATCAGCGGAGGAGAAGGGAAGCTGGACCGTGGTGTTGGTCAAAACACCAGTTCGCCATGACGCTTACGCACACGACCAGTAGCATTCCGTCGTACCCAACTGGGCCTCACACAAACAACAAAATGGCGACAAACCTGTACCGCGTACAACAAGAACATGTGATGAGTCTGGAGGCAGCATCGAACCCGCATTCTCCGGGAGGGGACTGGCATGTCCCAATAAGGCTGGCCGCCGCCTGGACCAAGCCCCAACAGACCACCACCAGCAGCAGCACACAACTACACAAGGGGCCTCTTGCCTGGCACCCCACCTTCCCCCACAAGCAAGGCGCAGCAACAGAAAATGAAGTACCTCGAGGTGCCCAGCCTCTCCCACCTTTCCACCTTTCTCTCGGGGTGCGACGCTGGGGACACCATCATCTATGGGCGTTTAGAAGCCTACACCTGTACGTTGCCCTTTCTTCTTGGTGGTCACCACCAACACTACGCATAGAAACAAGAACAACATGTTGAGAGGATAAATGGAGGGGGAGTGAAGTCGTGCGATGACGACAGCCATAACTGCGAGTGCTAATATATATACATATACAAATTATTCGAGTTTTCTTTTGAGAACGATGAATAATACATGGTTTTAACACCATGAATATATCAATCAATAAATAAATAAATAATAAACATGGAGTATATGAGAAGGAATGAAAACTGAAATAAATGAATGAACACGTGGTCACGCAGGCAAGCGTGCCGGTTCGGACAAGAAGCTGTACAGGGAGCTGAACCAGCAGTATGAGGAGCTTTCCAAATCGCCCGAGGCACACGAGGCGCTCTCCACATCGCCATTTGGACCGCTTTCTCTGAGCACCTCGCGGCGGACGTTCATATCGCTCATCTCCACTCTCAACGCCAGCTTTCCAGACTATGATTTCAGGTCCGCGCCGCTTCATCACAGCAGCCAAGAAGCTCTTGTCTCACTCCTTTCTTCTCTCTTTTCGAAGTGAGCTAAAGCCAGAACAGTTTCGAAAGGAGCAGAACCTGCATAATTGCATAAACGACATAAACACCATACTCTCCGCCGCGCTCCCTGACGCGCAGACATTTCTAAGTCGGCTCTGGAACACTTTGGAAGCCGAAATCAAGGTCACTGAGTGTGATCTTTACTCGTACGTTCCTGATCCTGATGCCGATCCTTTCAGTGAAGAAGGCAACGTGTACGTACTAGAACGCCTCTTCTGCCGCCTTTTGCTCAACTAACCTTGAGACACGGCCGTGACCACGGGCAGGTGGTGCTTCAACTACTTCTTCTTTAATAAGAAGCTAAGGAGGGTGGTCTTCTTCACCTGCCGCGCCGTCAACAAGATGTCCACCATGCCCGGGCGCGAAACAGGCGGTGATTACGGGTGGAGTGTCGAGGACCAGATTGCCGAAGAAATGGACATGTAGCATCACCCGCCACCGTCGCCCATCCGCCACGATGGGTGATAATCCACTGGATAAGCAGTGACTGTACCACGCTCTCACGAGTCGACCATCTCTCCGCCGCCCTTTCAGAGGACCAACTCCAGGTTGCATTCAAATGATAAGGCAGACGGACGCGATGAGGCAAGACGAGGCCTTTCCTTTCGCTTGTACATACCCACCTCCTTCCTCATTTCATCGCCAGGGGTCATGGGCATTCCCCAATCGATATACGTTTTGAAAGACCTCTAGCACAAAACTGCGTGTGAGTGTGTGGTGTGTGCGTGATATCCTTCATGACGAATCCTTCCCGCGTGCGCGCTCCAGGCGCGCTTCCCTCGCTCGCCGTTCCTCATCTGCCTTGCGCCGTTTTTCGAAATGGATCAGCTGGTGTGCACCCACCATCCACCACCACCACCACAGGAAGAGGAAGAGGAGGAATTCAGTTGGGCTGTCATGCGCACATACACATTACCACACGAGGACGTCCTTCAGAGGGTGCATGCACACCCAGGAGGAGGCTCCGCTTGCGCGCGTACCCAGCTGCGGGGACAGGCACCGGCGTATTGCTGGAGAGTTGGCTGGCACTTGGTGTCGTCCTGGCCTCTCTCGCGTGCGAGGCACTCGTGGTACGCATCTGCAGCCCCCTCCCCCAACCCCCC
>CDEZ01021868.1:0-40495 GCA_000826365.1 Acanthamoeba royreba | reverse complement strand
TCTTCTCACCATCTCGCCTCAGCTGCTCGGCGACTTGCAGGCCTCCAACGCCGATGTCCCACGTAAACTCAATCCTGACGCTGCGGCCAACGCTGACATCGAGGAACTGAACCTCGACGAAAAGAGCTTCCGCTTCCACCTCAACGAAAATGAAATGGCCGAGTTCAAGCTGGCCGAGGGCATTCGCAAGTTCGTTGCCGATATCGTCAAGCTCGAGAATGAGATCAAGAAGAGGCTCTCCGCGTAGACACGTTTTTCCCACACCATTAATCAAATAAACAGGTTCTCTGCCATCTCTCTGCAGCACCACACCTTCAAGCGTACGACATGCTCCAGTCCCTGCAGCTGCGTGCCCCTCACTTGCGCTATCGGTACAGGCGAGCCGGATCAGATGCTCCATAGACTTACACAAGCTGGCCAAGGACGAAATTTCAAAAGAGCGAGGAAAGAAATAAGTAATCGGAGCAGGACGGACAACGTGGAGAACAAGAGGTGACCTCTTGGATCGATGCGGCCACAGCAGCCGTTCCCACAAAACCCTTCCCTTCTGAACGAAGAGGCACCACCAAACAAAATTTACTCAAAACTGAAATGTTCTCCCAAAGCCGAATTGATTGCAGGAAATAAGTTTTCGGAATTTGGAATTCTCCTTTGCTGATCCCTACGCCGTGCTGTACTCCCAGTGGCTGTGGGCACGTCGTTTTTCTTCTCGTTCTTTCTCTTCGGCTCTCGAGACCCATCCTCTCCTTGCCCCCGGGGTGCTTCTTTCGTAGCGGAGACAAAGCCAATATATTGATACACCAGACAAGGGAGACCTTTTTTCTTTGTTCCGTTGAGTAGAGGCCAAAATCTATAGCGCGTCCGTCCGGAACCGGAAAAAGAAGATGCTGAGGGAGCTGGTGTACAACTACGTGCTGGACACGACCTACTGGACGGGTCCCAACCCGACCTGGAACCAGGTCTACGCCGTCCGCGTGGCGGCGGTCGTGGCCGTCGGCACGGCCTACGCCTTCATCTTCAAGCTGCTCTACATCGTGGCCGAGGCGCTCACCTACCGCTTCTTCCCCAAGTACAAGACCCTCAACAGTATGCAGAAGGTGGACTGGACTTCCCGGTACGTATCGGCTTCCTACTATCTTTTCCGCATATATCATTCAAATAGTATAGGGGGCAATTCGAATGAGAATCCTAATTTTCAAACATTTTCAATTCAATGTAAAACGTGGCCAATGATGGTTTGCTGACATCAATTTTGTTGTTCTGCACACTAGAGTGGTCGCCATGGTCTTCATCTTGGTGAACACGTACCAGGCCTACCTGCTCATCGGCGAGGTATGTCTCAATAATTTAATTCTTCCCCATTACAAATTTTGTCTGCAATTAATGGGACTTTCGAAAAACTCAAGACCATTTTCCTTTTTCCCTCCTCCAGGGCCGTCATAATCTCGTCCCGGTGGAAGGCAGTGATCCCACAGACTGGGACCGATGTACGGTCACCCCTTCGTTTTCCTTCTGCGCCTTCGTTTTCGTATTTCCCTCTTTGGTCAACTTTAATACCTTTATAATACTTATAATATTAGAATATAATGTGATAGAATTATTTTTCTGACTTGTATGTTCTTCACTTAGCCGAGTGGCGGTTGGACACGACTGTGACCGATAATGTGCTCTACTTGCTGTTCCTCTACTATGTGTGGGTGTTCGGTTATGAGCTGTATGATCTCAAGAACTGTTGGGATATCAAGATGATGTCTGGCGTGATTCACCACCTGGTGCTCTTGGTCATCATTCCCATGAACTGGGTACGTTGACGTGTGACAGAGCAAGTTGAACAACGCATCTCACATTACAATTTGTTGTTCTTATTGGATAGCCCATCACCCTCATTGCCATTCCGAGCGTGTGGATGACGGTGTGCACCTACTTCACCAACATACCTGCGCACATCCGATCCTTCATGGTTCATACGGGTACATTGCACTGAGCTACTTTGTGCTGGGCCCACATGAACGGGAAGCTTACAGCTTTGTGTTGCGCATGCCAGGTCATCGTGAAACTACGTTCTACACCTACAACAAGTGGGCCTGGTGGATTTCGTACATTCTCTTCCGATTGTTCGGCATTCCCTGGTTCTCCTCTGTCATGTGGTTCACCGTCGCCCCGATGAAGGCCCAGTCCCCGATGTTCCCCATTGTCTACTACTTTGCCGCCATGGCTGTCCACTACTCTCTCTCCCTCTACTGGTGCGTTAATACAAGTTTTTTTGTTGTCACGCGTTGGCTTTCTTCTAACATGACGACTTACAGGTTCGTGGAGATGACCAAGACCATGTTCCCCATGTCCAGGGAGATGAAGAGAGTGGGAAGCTATGCCCTGGTTCCCAAGGTCGCCGAAAAGCCTCAGGCTAAGTCTGGCAAGTCTGGTGAGAGCGGCGAGAGCGAGAGCGAAGACGAGGGTGGTCAGAAGTTCGACTGAGTCTTATCTCTCCTCGACCAAGCTGCCTTCCTTGTTCTCCCCGCTGCCTTTTTCTGGCTTTAGTTTTCTTGGCGGGAAAACAGGAATTTGAAACACGTTATTAATTTCTCTGCCTTTTCCTTTCGTTTTCTTACGGAGCCACCGTACACTTCTGGGGTTAGCGGGAGCTGGGAGGTTGTCTTTTTCGCTTTCTTCTTCGCGTTTTGGGTTTTGGCCTCCTTCTTCTTTCTCTTGGCCTCCTTTTGTCTCCTTTTCCTCCCAAAACGACCGTTTACGCAGCCCCCGTTCAGGTGCGCCCCTTCCCTTCTAGAACGTTTTCTTTCGATTTGTTGCTCATTATCTTGTAGCGATGTGATTATCATCCCCCACGTAGGGGTCTCCTTTCCCCTCTCCCATCCTCTTCATCTCCCTTCTTTCTTCCTTCTTTGGTCGTTTTCGTTCTTTTTTGTTTCCATGTCATCGTGCGATCGCTTCTTTGTTCGCATTTTGGGGGGGCAGTGGTCTCTTCTTCTCATCTTTTATGTCTTGTCACTTTCCCTTCTTAAAAGTTGAGTCCATCCCAGCAGAAAAGAGCCACTGCCGAGAGGAGAAGGGGGGCACTCCTGCGATCATGATGTTGACGAGCTCCGCTGCCCCCGCGGGTGGCGGGGGCGATCTTTCAACCCCCTCATGGGAGGGCGAGACACGGGTCTATGTGGGGCGTCTCCCTGACAATGCTGACCGCTCGGAACTCGATTTGATCTTCTCCCAATATGGCCCCATCAAGTACCCTCATTCCCCTTCGCTCTTGAATGAAGACCTTCGTGTCGCTTTCGTTCTTTCCTCATGGCTGTTGTCATATGCTTGTCGTGCATCACCTGACCGGCCTCCTCTCCTTAACAGAAAGTGGACTTTTGGCTCCCGTAACTTTGCCTTCGTGGAGTACTATCATCATGCTGCGGCGGCCCTCGCTGTGCAGCAAGGGGGCAGGGTGTATCTACGTTCTCAAAAGTATCATCAACGACTCGGTATGCAGCCGGAATATGTTTACCTCTTGTGATGAATATGAATAAGAGCTGATTATGATCCTTTCCGTAGATGTCGCGTGGCCAACAGGCGCCTCAGCTACAGCAGCTGCCGGCGTTGTGGAGCGAGCAGGCCAGGGCTTTTCTCCCGTGATGGAGAGCTACCCCTCTTCTTTGCCTTTCTCCGAGGATCGTGGATTCTCAAGCGTAGCAGATCAATCCAGATGGCGGCATGAGATAGATAGGGACCGTGAAAGGAATCGTGATCACAACAGGGACCGCTACACCCAGAGGAGTTATCGTGACCGCGATGATTATCAAAGGTGCTCTCATTTTCTTTGATCTCATCGATATCAAGACAAAAACTTAACATTCGGGAATTTATGAAGGGACTCGTATGGTGATGACCGAGGGGTAAGCAGTAGACGATCGGACGACATGCTGTCTTCATCTTCTCTCTTTAAATCGGAATCGCCGAGTTCAGTTGGCGCTACTTCGACACCAATCCTCTCGCCGCTAAGAGCGAGTTCAAGGCGTGATAATGACAGGCGCTCTCCGGCACCGGCTTCACCTCCGCGCGTTTACGAGAAGGAGAGAGAGAAGAGATCTTCTTTCTATTCCTCTCTAGGTAAGGAAGCGGAGCTGGCGCCTTCTTCCCAAGTTGGTGCACCTTGGTCGAGTGAACCAGTGGGCGTGGCTGACTTTGAAACGCTAAAAGATGGGAAGGTATGCTCCTGCCATGACTACGGCCTTGACTTCGTTCACTAACTCCTAATCACCAGGAATATATGTATACCACGCTCTACCTCAAAAATTTGCCCTATCAAATCACTGAGGAAGACATAAAGGGGAAGCTAGGATCACTGGAGTGCAAAGACGGACTCAAAGATATCCGATGGATAACTGACAAACATCAGGGGCACTTCACTGGGTATGTACATGATCTATTTAAACTCCGTGGTTGAGTGCATTCAAAGTTAAATGTCAGGATATCTCATAACATCCCTTGATTTCTTCTTTAGGGAGGCATTCATCGAATACGAGACGGCGGAGACCGCTGCCCGTACGATGGAAAGACTTACGGGACGACGCTTTTTTGGTCGACGATTGGAGATCAGCTTCGCTAAGAAAAAGTCCGTGGTTTCAGCTATCTCTGGTGATAGAGAACGTACGAACCACGAACATCATTTTGCGTTGTCGTGGATGAAGACACTCACTTGTGATATACAGTAAGGGAGGAAAAGCGACCGAAGTATGACGGATATAAGACAATGCTTGTTGCCAAGCTGGACGATGGAATGATAGCGAGCATACCTCTCTCGCCGCCCTTCTCCCCGACTTTGGCAGATGCCTGTTCGCCGCGCTCCTCTTCTGGAAGTCAGTCGTATACATCGCCTTCTACTTCTACCTCATCCCAAACGGTGAGCTCTCCGATACAATCGTCATCGTCGGGCTTAGGTGCACCGGCGATTACAACGTCACTACCAACTGAAGTGATACAAGTCATTCCGCAGCGGTCGGCGACACAACCATCGGCGGAAGCGCAGGAAAATCGACAAACAGACGCGGCAAAGCAGGCCGAATCGCAGATGGAGCCTCCTAAAGCGAAGTGGGGAGCTATGCCCCTCAAGTACAGAATCCTAAAGAATTTTGGGATGCCCACGAAGGAGGACAAATCCGCTTCCACGCTCTCTGAAGCAACTTCGCATTCACCAACGGAGAGCCGACCACCGCCCACCGCCAATGTGTCGCAGTCCGAGAATGATGGCCGATTAACGCACATGGAGGAAGAACGGATGGGTAAGATAGAAGCGGGCATTGCGCGAGCCCGCGAGCGGGTGCAGATGAAAGAACTCGTTGAAGAGGAGCGCTTCAAGGGTGCTAAGCGCAAAGGTCCAGTCACCAAGAGTAAGCCATCTCACGATGAGTCTGGCGCTCCCGCCGGTAGACTACCACAAGGCAAGCGGTATAAGAAGGGCAGCAGCAGTGGCAACGATGAACCCGATTCGGAGGACAGGAACGATGACAGCGAAAGATGGAACAGGCGAGCCGGATCATGGAGAGGCAAAAAAACAGCTGGGACGAATCCCACATCGCCAAAGGAAGAACCCTCTGTGAGAGACGAACAAGTCGAACATACAGTTCGAAAAGAAGAGAAGGATGAAGTCACGATCAAGAAGAGGATGGAGGAAATCATTACGAAGTATGACAACATGAAGGACAAGAACACCGCTGTTGCTTTTCTGCTAAACGTTATCCGCACATCCAACCGGTAATCGTCCTCTTGATCTGGAGATTATTGGCATCATCGTCTCATTGTTTGACACTTCAGGACGAAGATCGAGGTAGGAACAGCCTGGAGGCATCCTGCCGACTACGGGGAGATTTATGAAGAGCTCGGCATGATCAAGCTGCCTGTTGTTAATGTACATTCTTACGATGTTGATGCAATCTGCCTTGTTTTTCTAACTGGGGCTATGATTTTAGGGTCGCTATCATATGTGGCAATTGCCGCATGAGGGATCAGTACGACGTGCTTTTCTAGATGCTCTCAAGCCGACCGAGACCAAGGAGAAGAAAAAGCGCGGTAAGAAGCGTCAAGAAGAGAAGCTGCGCGAAGCAGAGCTAGAACGTGAGCGACGAAGAAAAATGGAAGAGACGGCAATTGCATCTTCAACCAGACGCGCTCTCTCCGAGAAGTCCACCCAGGATTCGACGGAGAATTATGATATACCCGTAGCATCCCCTCCAATATCGCCTCCGCCGAAGAAGGTAAGGCCGGCCAGAAGTTCTGTCACACCATCTCGAGCGACAGAAAAGTCTACATCCGAGCCTTATCCAGCGCGAGATTGTACGGATATGAAGGATATTAAGGAAGAGCAGCAGGCGACGCGTGATCCCCGTAAACGAAATGGAAAGCGGAATCGAGAGCACCTTCTGGCTCTTCCCGAGGTCAACAACACAAAGGCAGATACGAAAGACGAAAATAAGGACAATGAGGTAATAAGAGATTCTCAAGGCAAGACAATGCTTGAGAACGACACCCCTCTGCGAGATGAAGAAAAGGAGCGGGAGACGAATGTGTTGGAGATTTTGCAGCAATCGGCCGATGGGATGGATGGCGAGCCTGATGAAGAGAATAGCACTCTGGCGAGCAAGATTAATGAAACAGAGGAAACCCATGCATCCGTATCCGTCCCAACCACCACACAAGCTCCTTCTGTGCCTACCTTAGCGGAGGATGCCTCTAGCGAATCTGCCCGAGTTGCTCATGAGATGAGCCATCCCACCTACGGAGACGAGCTGACACAAGCTCGAATGGACCAAGAGGAGAGTGGTGCTGGCGATGAAGCTGAGTCTAAGACAGAGGAACAAACTGAAGTGACAGAGACGAGAGAAGCGACAGAAGCGACTCAGGAAAACAATTCGCAAGAAGAGGATATAAACGATGATGTACCTGTACAAGAAAACGATGAGGACAGAAGCGAAGACGAAGGAGCGAAGAAAAAGAGCCTGACGACAAATCGTAAGAGGAGAAGATCGGTAAGCGATAAACCTGCGGAGGAATCCTTATCCGAACCATCTGCGGCACCGGCACGAAGGAAAGCGCGCACAACGAGAGCACGCAACGCTGGCCCACCAGAGGAATTGCTGCGGGTGCTTCAGCGCGAGGCACTCGGGCTGCGAAAGCGGACCACAAGCTCTCGTTCGGTTCCGAAGCTATCCCATCTCGAGGAGATGAGAATGCGTCGGCTGGAACGCAACCGAGAGCGTCTTCGGCGTGAGCGCGAAGAAGAACAAACTCGTGAACGAGAAGAACGCAAGCGCAAGCGAGCTGAGCGAGCTAAACAAAAGGAAGAGAAGCAGACAAAGAGTACAAGAAAGGTCAAGAGAGTCAGATCGGAATCGGACGAAGAGGAAGAAAAAGAAGAACCGAAGAGGAAGGCGCGCGTGGCTAGAGACGAGAACCAAAGCGAGCAGAAGAAAGATGAGAGCGAGTCGGAGGAAAGCGGTCACAAGCCGCTCCGTAAAAGCCTACAGAGCCGGCGGATGAGACGTCGTCCGCTGACGACTGCAACTGCCGCTAGCAGCGATGTTGAATCAGAGAGTCAAGGAGACAAGGCTGCCGAGCCTCAACGGCGGCGAGCGCGGTGGAAGGATGAAGAGGAAGAAAGGACCGACAACGAATCAGAGTCTGATGAAGAGGAGCAAGACGAAGAGGAATATGCAGCCTCATCCGAGGAGGACGAGGATGAAGACGATGAGGATCACGATGATGGGGAGGACTTCACCGAAAATGAGGACGAAGACGAGTAAGGCATATGTCTAACAATGTGATGACGTGCTGTTGCTGCATTTCTAAGCCAGAACGGAGATGTCAGCATGCTTCTCCCCCAGCCAGACCTTCACATTGTGCACAACTTCCTTGGGCAGCGAGTGGGGCAGAGTTGAGATTCTTAATTTTTTCGATAACGAGCCACGTCGCCGAACGGTAAAAAATGTGAAACACGTAAGGCTATGTGAACCTACGTGACATTCGGTTCGGCCGAAAGCAGCTCAAGGGTCAGGGTCTCGCTCAGGGTCCAGCGGCCCGACCTGGGCGGCAGCCCTGAGGCCCTGAGCAAAGCAGGGAATCCAGATAAGTAGGAATGGGGGGCCGGGTCTTGAAAGTCAAAGCAAACCTCCTCCCTTCGCTCCTCATCATCCCCATGGACTTCCACTTCCCCGAACCTCTCTTCCACATCACCCTCTGGACAGCCGAGGTCATTGTGGTGGCTCGACAACGCGGATACTGGTTGTTGTTCGTCATACCGAAGAGCAGTGCACATCTGCGTGCTCTACTGGACCTCATGAGGCAGCACCTCAACAATATCAAACTCCAACTCGGCGACTCAACCGTACCGATTGAAGTTACCCGTGGCCTGAAGACTGAGAAACTGTGTTCCCATGTTCAGCTGGTGGACGAGGGTCTGTTCCTTCACCTCTTCTTCACGGTGCCCAGTGGGCTGGACTGCTACCACGGTATACCTGCGAAGCTCCTCAACGTTGGCATACCCGGCCATTTCCAGGACGTCGAACTCGGGCCGGTTCGGTGGATGTCGAATGGAGGAAAGCGTACGGTTCGGATGGAGAGGTGCAAACAGCTTCTGGCCGAGATGCGGCACCTACTGACGCAGGAGCAAGTGCATGCTCGTGAGCGCGCAATTGCAAACGGAGGACGACCTCAGTATGCAAGGTGCGCAGTCCCCCTGCCACTCGTGGAATCTGTCTCTGATCCTTGCACTCTAGGAGAACTCAATCACGTGCAGGGCTATCTGCTCCTGAAAGGATGGAGAACTCAACTTCTGTGTTGGCTGTGGGATGTCACTCTTCCCCTGCTGCCTTCGACCATACAACACAGCAACGAACAGGCAAGCGTTCCCGCTGCAAAACCTCGGTGAAAGCACACGGCGTGGAAAGGAAGAAGAGGACATTAACTCACCCGGAGGAATTGACCCTTGGCCTGGATCGAACGAACAACGGTACCCTGTACCCTGCTTCGTTGCTGTGATTGAGTCACATTCCTGACTAACTTCGACACCATTAGCTCCCGTTAGCACCTCCCCGGTTTCTTGTCCGGTTCAGCCCAACTGGGTCCCCGAGCAACCACTGTCTGCCGTCTCCATCATCTCTTCTCAGGTAGAAGGCATTTTTGATCTGGATGAGCGCCGGGTGCTTGACCTGCCACTCGATGACTTCCTTGCGCTGTTCGATTTCGCGCTGAATCCCTAGGACTGATGTATAGCTTGAGTCTCTAGAGATATGTACATAGAAGGTAATCACACGCGGGAAGGCACTAGCAATTGTGATCATTCCCTCAATGTTACCGCAATTGCCCCGTCTCTGCGCTTTGGTCATATCCTCGCTTGAGCGAGAACACACGATGAAGTTGGTCTAGTTGGGGTAGAAACGCCAAAGAATTCCAAACAGCTGTTTCCTTTTGGCGGGAAGGAAGTCCTCGTTTTCCCGCCAAAATGAACCACTCCCTAAAACAACACAGCGCTGATGGATGCGCATCAGTGTAGGATGAGGCCAGGAATTATGGCTTCACCATCCATGAAGCGAGGGAAGGATAAGGAAAACTGCAACCCCAATACCTTCAAGTACCTGCGCGACGACGATGATGAAGCCGATCTCGAACCTTGGTAATCCTCTTTTTAATGCTTGTAGAGGTTCATTAAAGAGTGACCTTTACCTGACTCAATGTCATCGCCGATGGTGTCATTGATGTGGTGCAGGAATGTCTCTACATCTTCCTGTGCCGTAGCTAAAAGGTACACCTCAGCTGCCAAATTACCCGCTAATAATCGAGCCCTGACCATCTGCCATCTTTCAGGCGCAATCGAGACGAAGACACAATTACGCTAACCGGTGACGTAATTAAGATGGTACTCAATGGTGCGCAATTAAAGAAATCTAGCGCGGGCAGCAAAGCCGAAAGCGAAAAGGGTACGAGGTCTTAATCTTTAAGTCGCTCGCGTACGTGTTGCTAAGTAGATACTGTGCGGCTTAGGTCTGGAGGACACACTGACCATCACGTCCTCCATGCCCGAGTTTGCCCTCATCAGTGCACTACAGAAGCAGGGCATGCTCGATCAGAGCACGGCATCACTTGAGCGTGCACCTGAATCCTCAGTTATTCGTGCTCTAGATAAACTCGGACTCTTGGATGGCTCCACCGCTACAGGTAACGAACTTGCTTAGCATAAGGCATGCCGGGGAGAAGTGTCACCTCATTCTGTGCAGATCGAGCAGACACGATCACCATTACCAGAGCGAGCCCAGAAATGTCTCTCTTGAATAAGATGATCAAGCATGGTATGCTCGATAGCACTCGTGGTATGCACCCGAGATCCTCATAGAACACAAGTGCGCTCGTCTGACGCTCGACTGTTAAGATACAACGACCGCAGGCACACTTCTGCGGTCATCTATGAACGATGACACTACTGCAACCATAACACTGACACGTGATAGCTTTCCTGAAGCTGCAGTCTTCCGTGCGTTACAGAAACAAGGGCTACTTGATGCGTCTGCTCAACATTCAGGTCAGTTGATGACAACCAAAAGGCGCATACTTGATACTGATAGCCAAACCTCTTCAGATGACACGGTTACAGTAACGGGAACCCTGCCTGAGGCCGCTATTATTGGTTCGCTACAGAGACAAGGATTGCTCGATGTTTCCAGTAGAACGCCAGTTGGTACAACTGACGTATCCATTTATTCCACTCTGGTAACTCACTTTATATGCTAGCTCCTTCAGACGAAACCACAATCAACGTAACTGAAACACTTCCCGAGGCCGCACTCCTGTCCGCGCTGCAGAGGCAAGGCGCTTTTGACACAACGCCCAGACACTCTGTTGGTACACACTCTGTTTTCTCTTTGTTCACGTTGATTCTTACTTTTATGTCTAGAAGACGACACCGTCAGCATAACTCGTACACTTGCCGACGCTACACTCCTTGCTGCCCTCCAGGCGCAAGGCCTCCTCGATGAAACCACGTCCCGGCGGCATTCCTCAGGTAGGCCTTGCCCATTTGAGTTTCTATCAGATCATCGCATAAGACTTCTTCCGTAGGCGATGAGTACACCGTCAGCGTAACCGAGACCTTACCGCAAGCTGCACTGATTGCCGCGCTCGATACTCAGGGTCTACTGACTAACTCAAGCCGAGATTCCCTGACCGGAGGTACGATGGTAGCATAACCTTTTATGTACTAGATATCCATGCTAACCACAATTCATGGGCCTTTAGACAGTGTGATGGTACAAAATATCACTGTTGGCACTCCAGACAAAAACGACTTTGATGTCAGTCGGCGGTCCCTGACTCCAGGTACAACGCTTGTCGCAAATTTGTTGGTAACAATTTCGCTTAGCAAACATTTGCTTCTTACAGCCTCCGAAGTCACTGAGGAAATTACTGCAAGCCTGCCTCAAGCGGCGCTTCTTGGGACCTTAGAGCAGCATGGTCTTCTTGACACGACGCCTCCTCCTCAAGTCTCTATCTCTTGTACGCACCTTGGCTTACTGTATCACATTTTGAAGATGATTACAACTCATAATGGACTCAAAGTGCAATGCAATGTCACAGCTATCGATGCGAAGGGCAGTGATGTAATTTCCGTGATCGAGACATCTGCGCTCAAGGAGAAATCAGTTCACCAGGAACCAACAGATCTAACCATCTTAGTCGGCCCTGTTCAACCGACTCCGAATAGCGCAGCCGTTAATGAGGAGAGAGAAGAATACGAGCCCGACTTAAGCGAGCACCCATATAACTACGAGAAGGGATCTATCACGATAGCGCTCGATGAGTCTGGCATTGAGCACATGCTGAGCGAGGAGGCGGAGTGGGAGCAAGATGCTTTGGCAATGAAGCTTTCCTCAAGCTTCGTCGAACCAAGCTTCATTGCCAAGGAAGCCACAGCAGAAGAGGAGAACACAGATATCACTCAGGAAGAGTTCACTCGGATGTTCAACATGTCCTCGATGCATTCGAATCTCGACCCGATTCATGAGGTGTCTGCCACAATACTAGTTGAAGATGAAGCAGAAGCAACCTCTTACGCCCCGGCCGACCAAACACGGAGCGAGAAGAAAAGTGCAATCATGCCCGAGGAGATGGCTCAGGAAGGTAGTGAGGACCGAGAGCTACACGACACACCGACAGCTGACCCGGGCGCGGTCGATCGGTCTCACTCGACGCTCAACGCCTCGTGCAATCCTACCGAAAGCGACGGAACTCGGCACCACAAGGAACACTTCGCGAAAATGACGGTCGACGTGCTACGACGCGAGCTCAAGCGACGAGGACTTAGCACCAAGGGCAGAAAGGCCGAATTGGTATCTCGCCTTCTCCACGACGAATCGCGTATCGAAGAAGCAAGCAAAGAAGACGATGTCATCTCAAGTGACAATGATAAGAACGACATCGTACAGAAGCTCGGTGATGAACTATCTGGTTCATCTAAGGCCGAAGATGAAGTGAAGCACGAAGGAATCCTCTCTAACGAATTGGATGAAGAGATCAAGCGAACGCCTTGCTCGCCGGAAGTGGAACGGGAGACAGCTGAAGAGCTAAGCGAGAGTCGGAGCGACGACACCAACTGCTGCGGTACTCTCCTACCAGTCGAAGCCCAAGGATGCAGCCTTGCGGACATGACCTGCGATCTACTGCGGAGCGAGCCCGAGACAGTCTGTCACAAAGCAGATGTTAGTACTGCTGTACCGTGCGTCGAAGGTGATCATATCACAGTCGAGAGCCAGACGCCAGACACAATTCTTCCAGCGGAGGATGCCCTAGGAACGATGAAAGTCACAGAGCTGCGAAGGGAGCTCAAGCGACTCGGTCTCACCACCCATGGCCGTAAAGACGAACTTATCGATCGTCTGAGGGAAGCACGAGAGGCTCTTGAGCATAGGCAAGAGGAATCGGCCGTTGAAGCAACCGGACAGTGCAGCGATGACCCTGAGAAGGAGACCGATGATCTCGAAATGACGAAAGATAAGTTTGTGGAAGAGGACAAGATAGCAGCTGAGATGGAACAAGCGACCCTATCCCAAGAAGAGAATATTGAAGAAGGAGCCGAACAGGAGGTAACAGACGATGGCGGGGTAAACGAGACGACTGTCATCGTGACACAACCTGAACAAGAGCTGCGTGCGAGATTCGAGAAGATGAGGGTCGATGAGCTAAGAAGAGAACTGAGGAAGCTTAACCTTTCAACCGCTGGGAAGAAGCGAGAAATGATAGAGCGGCTCATCGATGTCTCACAGAAAGGACCAGAACCGCCTCAATCCGAAGATGGACTGCCCGAAGTGCTCGGCGAAGAGTCTCCCGAAGAGATGCGGAACGGATTGAACCTGGATGAGCTGATCCACACAAAGCAACCCAGTCTTATCGAGGCTGATGAACGAGCTGAAGAGGACAACACAGCCGATGGAAAGATACAAGAAGAGGAAGAGGAAGAGGAAGCGTCCACTGAAACCGAACTCATGACGGTCAACCAGTTAAGACGTGAACTGCGGAAGCGTAATCTACCGGTTCAAGGCAAGAAGCGCGAACTCGTCGAGAGGATCCAGGAGTTCGTACGATCTTCGTCTGCCGAACAGGAGGTGCTGTCACAACCTGAGCAGCTGGAGGGTTCCGTTCATTCAGAACCTGAGGTAGAGGAACGAGCCAGTGCCACTGAAGGGCAAACCGACGTCAATGAGGGCGAAGTGGAAGAAGAACGTGCAGTCCAAGAAAGCCTTCATCAACCAAACGATGTGAGGGAATCAACTGACGATGGCGAGGCCGACGAGGCAGAGAAGGATCTTAACAATGCCACAGTAGGGCAGCTCAAACAAGAGCTCAAGCGCCGTGGGCTATCCACTAAGGGAAGGAAGTCCGACCTGATCCGACGACTTACGCTCTACCGAAGTCAAGGCGAAGAGCATGAGCCATCGTCTCTCTCTACAGAACCTACGATACAACGAGAAGAACCGGTTGAGTCAATTGAGGACCTCCTTCCGATTGAGCAGAGCGCAGCCGAGCAAATGGCAGACACGCCAGAGGAGAGCGACCGGACAACCTTAGTGGACGCGAATCCCAAAGCGGTCGACTCTCAGATGGATCACGAATCACTTCCCCTCACACAGGTAGCGGAAACGGAAGAAGAAGAGGGTCGTCACGATGGTACATCAGAGAATATCGAAACGATGACCGTGGCAGAGCTACGACAGGAGCTGAAGAAGCGCGGAATGAAGACGACCGGACGGAAGGCCGAACTCATCGAACGACTGAGAATCGCTAGTCAGCCTACCACGGGCAATTCTACATCTTCAGCGGTGGACTCACGTGCCGCCGTGCTGTCTAGCCCTGCTGCCCCCTCACGATCGCTGGTACTGGTGCGAACGCCCGACTGGAAGACCCAACGGGAGACTATGAAAGACGTCCCGTGGCCACCGATGCCTGAGATAGAAGCCTTGGAGCACGAGGAACTAGTTGTGGAGGTCAAGGAGAACAGCTTCCATGAGAATGGAACCGACAATAAGGGGCACCCCTCGGATCCTGCACCGAGTGAACCTCAAGTGGCGGAGCTTCCAAGTGCGGTCAGTTTTATAGCATCCAGTCTACCCGTGGCAGAGATCGATGTTTCTGTGCTCAATGCATCCACTATTCCGACTTCGGCCAAGGCTCCGGCTCCGCGCCTCTCGCGACACAAACCAACCTCCGCCTCTTCCTCGACAGACTTCAGCTTCATGCTTCCCGGCAAGCGCCTGGGCAAGACTGCATCCGCAGACGAACCAAAGCTTTCTGCATCCTTACTCGAAGTTAGCGCTATTCGAAGCGAAGAGGATGATGTTTCTGGTGGGCTCATCGATTCCAGCTTGATCCAATCTGATGCAATGATCGAAACGAGCTACTTCAAAACGCCGAGCAGCCGGCCACGCCCTAGCATCAATCGCTCGGGCATTAGCGCACAGGCAACACCTGTCGAATCTCGTAAGCCTAGCCTGAAGAATCCAACCCCTTCCTCGGCTGCGTCCCCAGTCGTCCTGCGATCGCAGCCTACCACGACACCGATCTCTGCTCCTCGAAGCTTGCAGGATAGTGCCGCCTTGCCAACCACACCTGTTTCTACGCCAAGGAGCTTCTCACGAAGTATGCGCACACCATCCACTTCTCGGAAAGGAGTTAGCGCGTACTGGCCTGCGCTGCCTGCGCTTGACAGGTACGCTTCCCCTTGAAGGAAGGATTGTTACGAACATATTGAACTTACTTATGATCTGCCTTCACAGCCTGGATGATGAGGTGAAGGAGCAGATCACCGGTCAGACGCAAGATTGTCACTGGGTGCTTCCCGGCAAACTGCTGATTGGAGAATATCCTGGTTCACGAACCAACAAGACCATCGATGCTGAACGTGTCAGCGCTCTCGTCCGCGCAGGTATCGCACAGCCGGCTTAAGTTGTTAATGGATAAAGCACTGATCTCGCGGCCAGGTGTAAGCACGTTCATCAATCTGCAAACCAACCCGTCGCAATACAAGATGCTAGGGCTTGATTTCTGGTCCTACAAGCAGACATGTCGTGAACTGGTAGCGCAGCGTGCGCTCCGGGTCACTCGTCCGCTCAAGTTCGTACACTTGCCTGTGCCGGGTACGCGATCGCAGCTTATTCTAGAAAGGCGCAGCTATGCTAATCCGGTGCAATCTTATGGGTGTAGAACGGCCGCAAAAGAAGATCTTCTATCATCTTCTTCACACGCTCTTGGAACAGATGCGAGCAGGTGACGTGGTGTACATTCATGCCGACCAAGACAGCGTCATTCTTCCCCTGGTTTGCTCTGCTCTTCTCTGTACGTCTCTACATGTCAGCCACGCATCCTCTTGTGCTCATGGCTAACCTCCCCGCACTCCAGGTCTGCTGTACGAGACTGAAGAAGATGAGGCGTGGGAGCGCACGGAATTGTACTATGCCACGCGTGCGACCCGCTCTTCGCTCTTGCTTACCACTGAGCTGCGCAACCAGCTGACTGCGATCCTGGCCGCGCGGGATGAACATGGTGGCGATCTGGCACGTCTGGCCACTCAGTAAGGAATGCACAATGTAGATAGTTCGCATTACTACTACTTTCGTCATGGAATTTGTAAAATGTGACCAGGCAACGTCATCGCGGCCTATCATTGGTAGTTGAATATTGCAATTTACCTACTCATGACGTGGTAGGGATGACCTGAGTGGGCAATTATTACGAATTTTCCAATAAAAAGAAGCCAGAATGTTGTACCGCGAATAACTCAAATCCGCACTCCGAACAGCCAATGAAATCGGGCGTCACAAAAAGCTTTAGCGACGTCATCTCGAGCGACTACCACGAACCTCCCGTTCCCGACATAGCCCCGCTCACTTTACAAGAAAATGGCGGCGACCCAGCCGACGGACCTAATCTATGAAGAGGCAAGTCTGCCTTTCTTTTTGGAGAGTTTATTCGAACAAGTTTCGCTTTTTAGCGCATTTATAGTACTCTTGGTTTTTCTTTTTTCTTCTTTTTTATCATTTTTTTTCAATCATAAAAATAAACATAATTTTTGACATTCAAATATTTGTTCGATGAACAGGAAAACAGCCTACGGGCGTTGATGAGCGGAGCCTCCGGCAGTGGAGTGAGGCGGGTCAGGGCCGCCACGATGCCCAAACTGGTAGAGCTCGTGACAGCAGGCGCTTGCGGTCCCGGTACGCTCGCAATGTCTGTTCGGAGTTAAACCGGCCAGGTGGAACTTTGTGCTCACACACACTCTCGCCTTTCCCTTGGTCTCGTGCCGCGGCACACAGACCTGGACGAAGCCCTGGTGCAGACACACACGCTCCACTGCTCTTCGTTCCAGTTTATCTCCGTTCTCCTGGCTCGGTGCGCCGCTGTGGTGTTTTACTGCCTGATGAACTTGTCCTCATTTTTGCCGACTTGCTTCGTTTTGTATCGCATGGTTTAGGTTGGACGTGGTAAAGGACGATGAAGACATGGCACGGACGAAGCTCAGGTGAGGATTGTCTTAATGTGACTTGAAGCACTTTGAACAACTCGTGTGATGTTGACAACATTGCATGATACTTGCAGAGTCGTGGCGCTGCTGAGAATGCTGCTCAATGAGCTCCTCATGTCTAACCCGCACAGCAAGGCAGTCGAAAAGCTTGTACGCACGTTAGTCTTGATTTGCGTTCATTTCCTTCCCTGGAATGGTGTCGATAGTAAGATTCCTCCTTCTCGTAGAAACACTACCTAGAGACGAGAGCTTCAGATGAGTTCTTCTCCGAGGGACTGCTCAGCAAAATCTCGTACGCACGCAGCCATGAGGGAGGGTTCATATCCAAACCCATCATTTGGCGATTCCCTCCAGGCGAGCAAGATACCGTTCCAGTTGATGCAGAAGTGGTGCGCGCTTGCTTGCCCTCTTTACCTGGAGCGAATCCCGTCCTCACGGTCAACACTGTTCTGCTCAGAAATCACTGGAGCAAGTTCAACCAAAGGAACTGGCACTACAGCTGACACTATTGATGGCGAAGTCCTTCCGTCACGTGCGGCCTCGAGAATATATCTACTTCCTTCGAAAAGAGGCCAGCCTCTTTGATCTCATCTATACACATAAGCTACGCGATCAGTCCGGCAAGCAGAAGATGATCAATCTTCGCAACGTCTTGGCCCTATTCTGTGGCCTCGTACACTGGCTCCGACGTGAGATCACGGAGACCTATGCTCGAGTCAATAATCGTAATGCCACGATGAGACGTATCTTCGAGCTGGCGAGGGTATGGGATAATCCATCTGTTGTGCACTCAGGAACTGACCAGGTAGATCTGCAGGAGCTGTACAAATTATGTAACATTCAAGCACTGGGTGCTGTTATTCTGGTCATCTATCCTCATTTCCACATCATGCGACAAGTACTGTCCTGTGCACTGAACCTCTTATGTTTTGCATGCGATCTGCTGACCACAACTATGTATTGATAATGCAGATCCTCTCCGAGGCTGAGGTGAAAGAATTAACGGAGCTGACGCTCATGTTCAGAGTATCGGAAAATGACAAACTAGAGGGAAAGTTTGAGTTCAGTCATAGCACAAAACGGGGAAGGAACTTCTTGTACAACACGCATTCGGCGTGTTTACCCTTTCTGGGCACCTATCTGCACGCCATGCAGATTATTCAGGCCACTGAGGCTGCCTTTGAGGAAGAGTTTTCTCTTAAGGAGAAGGACATGGTCAATGTACAAAAGGTCGAGCGGTTCCACCTGGTACGTCAGTCGCCTGGTTGAAAGTGTTGCACAGTTGTCTAAACTCACGTCGAATGCATGCAGGTGATCAAGATGCTGCAGACGTACCAGGATCGATTTTACGACCATCGGCGTGTGCCTAGCATTCGAACATTCATCAAGCGCAACATCAGACAGGTTCGCTGTTGCGCTTACGCTGATGTTAGAGTGATGTTCAAGTATCATTGTTTGTGGGCACAACAGGGACTGCGAGCGTTGGAGCTGCGGCCGCTGGCCGACCTATGCCGTGAAGCAGTGTGGAAGAGCGGCGTGGAGTGGCGACGGAAGAAGCTCGCCCCCGAAATCGCTGAGTTCCTTTCCCAACACCGGATCCGCCTGGGCGACGTGCTCTCTGTGCTGAGCAGTCTCTGAGTAGCTAGGTGTGCTGTTCTTGTTTCCTACAGGCGTCAACAGGCAGAGAGAACTGCATATGTACTGCGGCTTTGAAGCTCCGAGGGAACAAAAGCAAGACAGTACGGAAGCTTGGGTACACCGCGAATGTACGTTTAGTTTGAGTAGGGAGATGTGGTTGAAATCACTGTAGGCCACAAGAGAATCCGTGCATCGATATTGAAGGACAAGAAGGCTTACAGTGGGTTAAGTAAGGGAAACCAGCTAGTCAAGTCCATCGCTCTCGGCAGTTTCGAAGTGTCTCATTGCTTCTGGCGCAGATCGTCAATGACTCCCAACGCGATGAATTGATCTACTGTGTCCTTCACCATCTGATCAAACGGGATGAATGATGACAATCCGAGCGCCTGCATGTACAAGACGATTCTCAACCACCATCTTCCAGCTATGCAAATGAAGACCTGGAGGCCGAACCTTTAGCAAAGAGTTATCAAAGTGGGTCTCTACGCCAGCATCGACGTCCAATTCCTTCACGTTGGGGTATTCAGGGAAGAGTTCCTTCATCCTGGCGGCTAAGTCCCTGGCTGGTCTTGTTTCACAGGCGCAGAACAGTCTGTAACATACAGATCAAGAAGCATTAGGGTGGAATAGAACGCATGATGTTGGTGACGAGGTTGTACCTGTGCCCGATTGCAGCATCCTGCTCTAGGGCGATGATGTGTGCCATGGCAACATCCCGTACGTCCACGATTGGCAGCCTGCCCGGCATAGGCTTCTCCACTTTGCCAAGGAGGTAGCTCAACACTGTCTTCAAGCTCGTGTTGACATTAGCAGACTGCAGAGGGCCTATGACGAAGCCTGGATTGACCACGACGAGGTCCAGCTTGTCTTTGTTCTCATCCCAGAGCTTCCAGGCTGCCTGCTCGGCCAACCGCTTCGAGTAGAAGTAGGGATTGTTGGTGAGGGACGAGGTTGTGTTCCAATCCTTCTCAGTGTAGACGTAACCCGGACTCGGTGGTGGAATGCTGAAGACAGCTCCACCGCTGGAGGTCACCACCACGCGGCGCACGCCGGCCTCCAGTGCGCCCTTGATGGCGTCCACCGTGCCATTGACGGCAGGCTCGACGATCTCCTTCTGCGGGTCCGCAGCAGTGTAGATGTAAGGAGTCGCCGTGTGAATGAGTGCATGCGCGCCTGCATTGATGATCAGATGATGACATCAGCAACTTCATCACGCTCCTTGTTGGATGTCGGTAGTACCCTTGAGGAGCGCGCCATACTGACCAGCTTGCAGGTCAGCCTCCACCAGCTCCAGCTGGTCATCGCCCTCGGGCGACTTGCGTCGCGGGAGCTCACGCAGGAAGGCCAACTTGTCGGCCTTGCTGAGATCACGCACGACGCCGCGCACGCGGTATCCCCGCTCCAAGAGGAGCCTGACGATATGTCCACCAATGTAGCCCGACGCGCCTGGAGTAGCCAACATGTAAGCAATAGTGATCGCATAAAATAGAACTAACTGAACTATAACTGAGTTTGATAATTGTTAAAATACAACTTACAAAATGAAGAATAAATAATATAAATAATTATACGAACCAGTGACTACAATTATCTTCTTGTGGTTTTCTGTCATGGCGTTGTGTCAACTTAAGTTGTGTGTTCGAATGCCACTCAGTCCGTGAACTTAATGAATTTATAGCTGCGTGCAGCCACGTGCTGGAAAAGCGCTCCTTTTCAAGACATAAAATGCGATTGGTGTAACACAATGGACGAATTTGCCGATAGAGCAAGTAAATGTGCGTTTATGCGATTCGAAATAATTATAAAATTTCCAAACAATTTAGGGTGGTTGAACAAAAGATGATGAACATGAAGCAGACCACGCTGAGCGTCAGCAGGTCGTTCACCGTTCGTAAACAACACCTCTTGCTAGCGAGTACTTGTGACACCCAACCGGGCCTGGTGTGGGCACGCGTCTGCAGCAGCGGGACACAGCCTCCTCTTGTCTTGCGGGATGTGTGCGCAGGTCTGGTGGCGAGGAAGGTGGGAAGAGGCTGGCTGGGTTGTGGCCGGCCAGGGTTGGGTCGGCGGCGCTACGCCTCACTTGTGGTGGGCGAAATTGACGAACAGAATGAAAAGAAGCTGCGACAGGCGGCCCAGGCGATACGCACGGCCAAGGCTGTCTTGATCGGTGCCGGCGCAGGTGTGAACCTCTTGATGGGTGATTCGTCATGGTGGTTTTTTAACTCTTTCCGAAACGTGTTATGTTGGTGTGCATCATGCAGGAATGGGGTGCGTGTCTTCCTCATGAGGGATCGTGCTTGTCTCCATGCAGGACGGGCTGTATTGTGTGACTGCTTATACGTGATGCACGTATACATACATTTGCGCGTGAAACTGGCTGACTCCTTATCGTGCAGAGTGGATTCTGGCCTGCCCGACTTTCGTGGATCTGAGGGTAAATGATAACGCATGTGACCTTGGCACCCTTGAAGGGGACTTCGTGCATTCGTGTTAACATGGGCCCATGAATGCTGCAGGTTTCTGGCGAGCTTACCCTCCTCTTGCGAAGCGCGGTCTGTCGTTCGAGGAAATGGCCAACCCGATGTGGTTCAACATTGATCCCAAGCTCGGTACTTTACTACCTATGGTGCTACACCTTGCATATGCTCACATCGAGAACAGCGTGGGGATTCTACGGTCACAGACTCAACATGTACCGTCAGGTAAAGCCTCACATAGGCTTCAGCGTGCTTCGAGAGATCGTGCGCAGCAAACAAGACAATTACTTCATCTTCACATCAAATGTCGATGGTCAGGTACACGCCTCCCCCAACGAGTGCCACTGATGGACAGTGAGCGCAGTTCCTTCAGTAACCGCACAACGATTTCTTAGTTTCAGAAGGCCGGCTTTGATGAGAGTAAGATCGTCGAGCGCCATGGATCTCTGCATCATCTTCAGTGCAATAGCTCCTGCTCTCAAGAAATATGGTCCGCCTCCAGTACTACTGTGAAGATCAATGAGGGCAGCATCAGCGCTGTGCCCCCTCTCCCTAGCTGCCCCAATTGCGGCAGCCTTGCCCGGCCGAATGTGCTTAGTACGCTCTCCAGAATGCTTAGATTATGTGGCTGGCCGCCTGGTCTGAGTGTGAATATGCATCAGTGTTTGGGGATGGTGAATGGCTCGCCTGGCGCACTCGTGAACAGCAGAAGCGATACGAGCGATGGCTCGACAACATCAAAGCCAACAAGACACCAATTGTGGTGCTTGAGCTTGGTGCAGGCAAGTCCATACCAACAGGTAGGCCAGAGCATGCTTCAGCCTTGGGGGTAAGAGGGTGCATACTCACAGGGTCGAGCACTGTAGTGCGGTGGAACAGTGAGTTCGTGGTGTCTATCAACAGAAAGAATCCAGCTACACTCGTCCGCATCAACGTTCGAGAAAGCCAAGTTGATGAAGGCGACGGGATCGCGCTCGCGCTTCCTGCCGCACAGGCCATGCTGGCACTACGCGATCTGCTTGCCTTGGACACACAAGTGCCGCAATGAAGAGAGGTTTTGAGGTGCCTTCCTCATTTTATGTCCGAGAGAGTTTATTCACAAGCAATTGGGCACTAACTAGAGCTTGAGTCCTTCACGAGTCTTGACTGCAAGCAAATAGAGGGCAAGCCCTGCTGGTCCGGAGAACATGGTGAGGAACAGGCAGACAGCGAGAACCGCGTAAGGCAGATTGTGGCGACCCTCCCAGAAGATCCAGCGGCCGACGAAGAGGTTGAGCGTGAGCAAGTGCATATCGAGCATGGTGTGCGGCGTGGCAGCAGCGAGCAAGTGGAGATCCTCGGTTCCCAGGAGCATGCTCGAGTATGTGGCGTTGGCCGTAGTCGGGTGGATGAAGAGATCGATCTTGCGCGGGTACGTGGGAAGCGCGGAGATGGTGTAAAGCGCGAGGTGCGGAAGTAGGCAGAAGGGCGTGCGGAGGAACTTGATGGTGTACTCCCAGTTCGGCAGCAGTATCATCATCGCCCACAGTATCATCGTGTACAGGGTGGCCAGGGTGTCCACCATGGGCATATCAGGCCCAAGGAACAGATGCTGCCCCAACATCGGCGAGGTCACGGTAGCCATGTTGGATGCGTCCTGCTTACTGCTATGACTACTTGCTCTGGTATAATGGAAGAGATAGGGAAGAATTGTACAATGCTGATGGCGCTATACCATAGTGTCTCTCAGTCCTCTTCCACAGCAGACGAGAAAGCGACACCCAGCCATTGGTGTCTCTTGGAAATTTCACAATTTGGTTGAAACCAAATTGATTTGGTGAAACCGTTTCAATTTATACAAATCCTTTGCACAGAGATCAGCCAGGGATCTTGCCTGCCTGCATTTGATATCGCTGCACCGCAGCAAGGGCCTGGAACTCGGCTGCCTCTTCCTTGGCGTTCCGCTCCTCCTCTTCCTCCTCCTTGATAGGGAGACACTCTTAAACTTGGCCATACTCAATTGCATACTGGAAGAGAAGGAACGTACTGTGGGTGGCGGCTCTTGGGATATCCGCAGGCACGCCGCCAGTAGTTGTATTCGGAGAAGCCATTTGCACACGGCCAAACAGAGCTGAGACAGTATGTGAGTGACCGAGATTTGTGATCGCGTTAAGGTGCCGCTTACCCAAAGCATAAGCAGAGAGGCTAAACTCCACCAGCTGCCCCAGGGAAAGATTTGTGAAAAGATACGAGCGACCTAGCCGATAAATAATGATTAGAGGACAGAGTGGGCAAGCTAACACCAAGCTACAAAGAGTACCAGACAAGCAAGAGGCAAGGATATGAATCCCACGCGTTGTGATACTGCGTAATTGTTATCCAGCTGTGCAAATAAAAAAGAAGCGTGAATTCGTAAGAACCATTGCGATTGATCGATTACATACCCGCAAACCGCCAGCAACAAAATCAACAGCCAGGATAGTTCTAAACTTGTTGTACAGCTGGTGCTGAAGCGAGTTGAACTTGCATACGAAACAGTGCTTTATCCAATCTACTAGGCACTCACTAGGCGTGATTGAGTAACTTTTGTTAGCTGTTTGAAATTGTCATCTTACCTCATGTAAACAGCGAGCAGCATGTAACCCATTGAAGAGAGCCATTTTATCGATACATCCCACTCCAAGTCGGAACAGTTGTGGCCCACCACAGCAAATATAAATACAAATACCTGGAAGCGCTCGACAATATCTGCTCCGTATAGCGATGATTGCATCATTGTTCGTGAAACGATTCGGTGTAGGGAAGAATGTATGAGGGCGTACCGCTGCATGAAATCTGGAAGAGGTTCTCTTTGCTGTACTTTTTAAAAGCCGCTGATTTGAGTTCGACGAATTGATTAGAAACAAGAAGTGTGATAAGAGAACCGCTGCCCGAGTTGATGGCCACATTAAGCGTGATCATCAGATACAATAGTACGAGCGAATGAACCGCTGAACCCATGTCATCGATTAGTTCTCATCACTGAGAAACGAGCGTTGGCATTGAGATACTACCGTTGTAAGTAGCGGCAACGAGAAAGTTCGGAATGATAAAGAGTATAGAACGGAGAGTAGAATGAGACCGCATGGATGTATTAACGCGGCTGAAGAGAGCATCAAAAATGTCCTGACCGAATGCACAGCAAAGCTTGTCCACCACCTTGGTCCAGTGAATGTATACAACATCAGAAATGCCCATGGCGCGAAGAGAAATGTATGATATTTACCTCAAGCAAGTTGTAGATAACGTATAGCTTGAATACGGCCTGGCCTCTGATATAATGGTAGGCCATGCTGATATCTATGTGAGCCAGCACCCAACACGATCCCAACAAGATAGCCCCACGCATAAGATCGTATTTGGATGTAGCTCGTACAGGACTGCATGAGGACATCAGATAACCAGATCTTAAGCGACATTACCTTAATGTTCACAACGTGGATCAGGGACGAACCGGCCAGTACAAACGGCCCAGAGAAGTCGTGCTATGCCTAGAAACACACGAGGCGGCAAGAAAGTGAAAACGAAGAGGAAAGAGTCAAGACATATGAAGAATCCAAGGTAGAGCAGCTGGACACGATCAAGGAAGGTGAGGACGACGTTAGCGGTCACCCAGTCTTGATTAAGAAGAATGGAAGGCTGGAATGATGAGCACCTTCTCGAGCCCGATGGGCACCTGGAAGAAGTTGTGTATCTCGCGCTGCTTGAGCAGAAGTGCAGGGTCGGGCGGGAGGTAGTCCGATCCGAGCTCCTCCCGCAGATACTCCAGCATCGAGAATCGTCGCCCTCCACCTGCTGCTGCCGCTAAGTAATAACCGTTACGCCGTCCTTGCTGCTGCGGAGGCGGTGACGTCTGCTCTGCTGATGTTGCTGCACCGTCCCGCCAGCGGCCGTGGTCGTTCTCATCGGGCACTGGTCGCGGCTCTACCACAGCCAACACGTTACTATTTGTGATTGCACCATCCTTTCATATTAAAATAAAGATTCTTTTTTAAAAAATATTTGATGAATCATAGAAGGGCTTATAAATATTAATATTAATAGTTTCCAATTTTAAAATTTGATTTAATAGGGACGATGTATTTAGGTCACCTCCTGCACTGCTCTCGTGATTGATGTCGTCAGATGGTGGGGCAGCATAGTCCCGACCAGGGCGGGGAGCCTGTCCTCCCTCCCCTTCCACCCGAGCCTCCATTTTCTCCCGAGCAAGTAGGTTGTTTCAAAAAATTGAAAGTTATTTTGTAACATGGAATTATTTCCAAACGTTTTCGGAAATATTTGAATTAGGCGATCTGCAGAATCCAACCTAAGCAGCAGCCAAACAGGGTCAAACACTCAATTCCGGCTACTCACAGGGGATTGGACATTCAGAACGAACAGGACACACTCCGCAGCAGAGGATGTCCATCATTCTCATCACGTTCATTGCTGGTGCTTTTTTCAACCATCCTGGTCCTTCCCTGTTTTTTCTAACACACACTCACGACCATCACAAAGACTCCTCACGCTCATGGCTAACAGGCCTTGCTACGGTAAGAGACTCGCCCTCGGCGGCCTCATCATGTTCTTCAGCTCGGCCTCTGCGGCCATCACCTTCTTCCTTGCTCCCCTATATGGCCTGGTCATCCTCTCTTCCCTTCATTTCGTCGGGTTCTACCTTTGCATTGTACGTTCCTCTTCCTCGTCCTCTTCTGCGTGTGTTGGGTTCCGTCTGTGTTTGCGAAGAAGAGTGCACATGAAGGCGTCCTCACAACTGTTCTTTCATGTGCAGACAACCTTCACAGGCGATCCCGTCATGTGCGACAAGATGCCCAAGATGCTGCAGTGGAAAAGAAGGAAAGAACCATCGCCAGAGGCTGAGAACGAACAGCCTCTACCCGGTACGAGTCGAGAAGAAGAAGGGCAGGACCTTGAGGCTGCCCACGACCGACCTGCTAGCGCAGCCTCTCCCGTTTGAAGCGATGCCTGGGAGTCAGCCGCCAACCTGATGGGCAGTGACGTACTTTGAGGAATGCAGCACGCACACCTCACGAATGACACCGACAGAAGGTTTCTTCACAAGATCTGTTCGCCATGACCGAGTGTCAGAAGCATGAAAGGGGATGATGCGGCGTACATGACCTCGTTGTTCACTGACTCGAGGCTCAGAACCAAAAGTTGAGACTGAAGGAGGTAGTAAGGGACCGAACGTAGTGCCAGCAACCTCGAGGGATGAAAAGCATCTCGCCTGGCCCGAGGATGGTCTCAGTGTAGACTGCCTGCCGAAGCAGCGGGTATCGCTCCCAGTCTGGATTCTCGATGTTGACCACGGCACTGAAGTTGCCCTGAGCCTTGGCGCTCTGCGCAGAGATGGCCATGACGTCGTCGCCCTTGTGCTTGTCTGGGGCATCGTCCTGCGCAGATCGGACTTGCGAGGAGGTGGGAGTGTCTCGATATAGGAAGGGCGTTTGGCTCGGATGGTAGAGTCGCACGTACTTGAATCCGGCCACCTGTGTAAGGAAGTTGTCGTAGCTGTCAAAGTGCAGTGACGTGACGGTGCCTGAAGTGCCCAGCCACGTGTTCACGTTTGACAGCTCGCCCAGCGTGCAGTAGTGTGGCGGTCGGTAGTCAGCCTGCAGTGATGGCAACTGCTCAATGAGTGCGTGCTGCGCCAGGTAGCCGATCTGGTCGAAGGCTAGCCCTTCCTCTTGATGGTCGTCGTGATTAGCCCCTTCAGTCTTCTTCAAGTTGCGCTGATGGTCCTGCTGGCTGCTCGGAATTAAATATGTTTGAATGAACTCGGACAGAGTCAGTGCACTCTCCTTCCACGTCGAAGCTGTGCTGCGTCGTTCCGACTCACTGGCTCCGCTGGACTCTTCTCGTTCGTGCTCATCGAGTGGTCGCCCGATCTCCACTGGTACGGTGCGGTGGCCGTACTCTTGCTCTAGATAGCTGAGATCACGCCATTTGTCCAGCGCTCGCCATCCTTTCGTTGCCCCTGATCACATCGGAGTGAGCTGTGACCAGCGTAACACACGCCACTCTCCAATGCGTACCAGTGATGACCACAGGTGTCTGGCTGTCATAATACTGCTTGTGGAAGAAGCTTAGTGTGGGTGTGTTCTCCTTTATGATGGGGTGATGAACGACTGGCATGGCCTCACTGGGCGGCAACTCATTGACGATAACATGAGAATTGTCCTGTAGATCCCAGTCATTAAGTCTAGCAGAACTCACACCCAAGTGGAATGCTGTCATCACCTGCTGTGCTACGCCGATGTGAGTTGTTCGACTGGCAGCCACGATGACGGGTTCAATGAGCACCAGCAGATCCTGAATCAGCTCTGCCGGCCCTCCCATGATGATGGCCATGTCCAAGTGCTTCACCGCCAGTCGCAGTTTCTTATCTGTCCATCAACACGATGCATCAAGTGAGCAAATGTACTTACGTCATCGCGAATGTGCGCACCCGGATAGAGATTGATTGTACCTTCCTCCAGAGCAGCATCTCCATTTGATGATGGCGATGACGACGACGATCCGCTGGCGATCCAGCAAGAGACGAGGGCGTGAGCGATGAAGAGCTGTGCAAAGACAAAGGCCTCCCGCCAGCACACGTGATCCCATCCGCCGCCGCGCGTCAGCCGCTCCCACGCTGCATCGCCCACGGCCTTGGCGTGCACCTCGACGTCCTCCTTCTGCTTCTCCTCCTCTTTCTTCTCCACTGTAAAGAGAGCCACTCTACACCTCTTCAGCTGCTCGACAAGATCAGCCCTGCCCACGGCCTCGACAAGGTCCCTACACGTTTGGTCGAGATGTTCATCTACGAACGCCATCAGCTGCCGTCGCCATCGACCCCAGGGCTCCTCCTTGTGTGAGCCCACGCCGGTCACGTTAGCGGTCGAAGATGAAGATTTGCCAACGGCACTCGAAGTAGCGGCAGAGCAAGTGCTTGCAACGGGCAATCCAGATGCCTCATCTTGTTCACCTTCATGTTGATCTTCGTCATCTCCGAAAATCTCCCAAGCTTGCTCAAGCTTCAAGCGGCTGGCAGGGCTGGGCAGAGTGGCCGTTCCTGAAACGAGCGACGGCACGTCCTCCGGCTGGGTAGTGGGTGGTGGGACCTCTCCGTCATCTTCGTCGTCTCCGAATACGCCCCACGCCTCGTCCTCTCTTGAGAGCAGGTGTGCCATCGCTTAAAAATTGCATTTGTTTTGAAATCATTTCCTTTTTTCAAAATACTTTCCAAAAAGATTACCGTAAAATGAATGTGCATCCCGTAGAGGAAGGAAACATGGCCACATAAACCCTTGAAAGATAGTTTCCACATTCAAGATAGTAAGCAACGCCTGACTCTCCTTGGCTGAGACGTTGCACTCTCTTCTCTGTACCTTCTGACCTCGCGCACGAGAGCAAAGAAGCTCTCTTCAACGTTGATGCGTGCCTTGGCCGAGACCTCCAGGTAGGGACAGCCCAAGCTCTCAGCCAGTCTGGCACCCTCACTTGTGGACACCTCGCGTGAGCCTTCGAGATCGCACTTGTTTCCCACCACCACCACTGCGCATCGTTCCGCATCCTTCACGCGCAGGATATCCTTATGAATTTTGGTGATGACGTCGAAGGAGCGGCGCGATGTGATCGAGAAGACCAGAAGGAAGCCGTCTCCCACGCGCATGTACCGGTCGCGCATACCGATGCCACCGGAAGACTCGTCATCGACGACTGTGTCCAGTATGTCAAGTATGCACTCCCTTTCGTCAACCTGAATCTGCTTGCGGTAGCTGTTCTCAATCGTGGGATCATACCTGCATCAATTTTACCTCCTACTTAGTGATGGTAGGGCCGGTCCATTCCAAAACGCAGTGACACGTACTCTTCCACAAAGTGGTTTTCCGACATCTGGATGGTCAACGCACTCTTGCTGTGTCGTCCCGTCAACACCCGCCATCAAGAAGAGAAAACGTTAGCCACTTCACTATGCGAAAAGTGGGCCTTGTGTAAGTTGGAGTACCCAACGCCATTGGCCCCTACAACAATCACTTGATTTACTTCCATTACTACATGAAAGTAGGAGTGGGAGCCGCTAAGTCCTAAGAAAGGTAAGACCATTGGCTGGCTAAATATACTCTCATTCCTGATTGGGCGGCATATTTTATGAGCTATTTTCTCTCTCATTTTCTTGGCTTTTCTCAGCCATGCGGTTGGCCGGATGGATCAACATCTGGCATGCGTTATTAACAGTGGAGTGGGGCTAGCGCCCCATTCCCCTGATGTCTTTGGGATAACACTATGAACTCAATGGCCGGGAATGGGAGCATAAGTCTGAGAAGAACTAAAGAAATGCTTCTGTTCCAGCTTATGAAACGTGATGTGTATGTACATGGTGCATATGAAGAGCAGGGAAGCTACTTGCCCAAGAACCACTCGGCGTAGTCGTCAAAAAGCACTGGCCCTAGCGGAGGGAGATGGGTAAGTAGACGTTCCTCAATATAGGAATGTTGTTTAACTCGTACAGGCAGCGTCAGTGTCATAGTTCGAAAGATCAGCATTGGTACTCATCAAGAACTCAAGAAGATTTGTCCACTGGTCCATGTTGAGCGCCTTGTACGCTGTTTGCTGCAGACACAAGATACGTCAGACTCGCTCACTTAGTGACTAACAAAATAAGAACATAATCTTACCTTCTGCAGGTAGTCCATGAACGAACTTTTCTGTGGGTATTTCTTTGCATCTTGAAGCAAGAGCGATACGAGCACTTCAGCCGTCGCTAGATCTGTATGCAAGAAGGTTAGGGTCATGTGCCACATGTACAGTATGGTGTTGTAGCTGTACCAATCACTTTTGAGGTGGGTGACTTGGCATAGTTAAAGGCAAATCGCCAAATCTCCTTCAGTTTTGTAGTATCCCTGAGATCGTCAGGTAGCTGGCGCTGGAAGAGAGCGCGTAGCTTTGACACAGAATCGACTCTGTAGAGATGGGTAAACAAAAAACACGATTAACATCAAGTTGTCTACTTGCTAGTGATATGACGCGTACTTGAGTGCTTCAAGACCGGATATGAACTCTGTGCGGGTAAAGACTCCCATTCGTTTGGCTCCTAGACGCCATGTGAGCGCCATGACTCGCGCCTGGAGGATTCCATAATATAAACAGTGAGTAGTTGATAGGGAGCAAACGGAGTGAATGTAATGAATTCCATACGTCATCTGGATCAACATCAACATCTTTACACATCAACTCAATGCCCGCTCCTCGAATTTTATCTTGTTCCGCTTCTTGATCATCCTCATCGTTATCTTCTGCAATTGCTTTCAGTAAGTGTACGCTGAACCCTGTATTCTGATAGGTACCACGCACCTGAGTCAAAAACTTGGCTGTACCGGGCATACAGATACTCCAGCCGTTCCAGGGCAAAGTCCACCTTTGCCAATCTCTTGAATTTGGTGTTGGAAGCTTTCTCCCACTCAGCCAGGCCCACAACCTCGCTGACCCGGACTGGAGGATTATTGGGAACCTCCTGTCGCTGGATAATCGGCGACGCTTTTTCATCATACCGAGTGGATTCAGGTGTCTTAATTGTCAGCCGCTGCTCTTTTTCTTCAACCTCTGCATAAGAGCGGCATCAGAGACAACCCATGCCAGATGTCAGCTCCTTTACGCTTACCTGAACCGCTTGGGTCATCATCAAGCAGAGTCCACTCTCCAATATCTTTGTCCTGGATCGTGTGGCTAGGAGAAACGGTCGAAGTGCTGCGTGCGGCCAAACGAGCAGAGGAACCCTCTTCAATCTCCTCCATGATGGCTTCCATCAAGCTCCTCAGTTCCTGCGTTATCCAGAGATGCCGATGCGCAACTGCCCGTGTGAGCACGGTTATCCACTTCTCCCAGCAGAACACGATCAGGTTACCTGCCTCGTGGGGACTGATAGGAAAATGGATTGGATCTTCGGGTGTGCCAGTTTGAGTGTCGGCTTGTTACGTGTGACGGCCATCACGGCCATTCCCTCCAAGTTCACCGTCAGCTCGGGCTTGGCATCCTGCATGCACGATATCACTGCTCGTTAGCATTTTCATTAAAGTCAAATTATTCATACAAATAAATGCAAAATAT
The DNA here is from genome assembly GCA_000826365.1 of Acanthamoeba royreba. NCBI lineage: Eukaryota > Discosea > Longamoebia > Acanthamoebidae > Acanthamoeba > Acanthamoeba royreba. The sequence goes on along the minus strand of CDEZ01021868.1, from coordinate 9,214 downwards.
TTTCAAAATGATAAATTTTGAATTAAAACTCGATTATTATTTTCATGTATTTGCATTCTTTATATTAATATTTTTATGGAAAAGAGGAGACATGTGTACGGTTGATTTTTTGAAGAAGAGGAGAAGAGGACGAGTTGACGTGCAGCTTCGGGGCTGAAGGACTGCCCACCGCTTTTGCCACACGAACTGCACGGGCGGTGGTGCCCGACGTTCCACCCATCCCTCCCATCCTTCCTTTCCTTCCCTTTCCACTTCTTCTTTGCCCCTCCTGTGCTGCTGTGTCTCCATGTCCACCAAACAATGGTTGCAAAGAAGTCGAGTACAACTCGTAGAAATGGGAAGCGAAAAAGAGGCTTCGGACGAAGATTTTAACTCAGAAATCTCAAGAATTTGGCGGGAAAATTTTATGTAGAAACACGTCCCTGCATAGTTGACAACTTGGTGTCGTTGAAGAAGGGAGCTTCACCTTCTCAGATGACTGACCATTGAGTGCTCCACAGCTACCCCTTAAAAGAGGAAAACGCAAACAGTCAACTTTATGCTTCAATGTCTGCAGGAGGATCAGGGAGAATTGGAGCTTGTAGGCCACACAGCTTGTTGGTTATACACTGAGGGTAACAGTACATAATGCTGATCAGAGACCACAACAGCATTGAACGGTAGTAGCTGCGGAGGTTAGAAGCTGTAGGGGTTGGGCGGGCTGGTGTAGGACAGCTGGCCGCTGGAACCACCAAAGGGTGAGAACAAGGACATCTGTGCCTCCTGAAGGGCGCCAGCGACGTGGTCCATGGTTAAACCACTCCCCGCGGAGGCACCGCCAAAGGTCTCTAAGCCTCCCATGACGGGCTCTGGTTCGGGTGAGCGGTGGTTGATCATCGGTACGGAACTGTGCTTGATGAGGAAGTTGCGGGTCATGCGCATTAACGCGCCTTGACCACGTAGCTCGAGCATGTTCAAGATTGTGTCTTGTTGCTGCTCCTGCTCTCGCAGCCATCTGCGGGCTTCGAGGACCTTACCGTGTTCCCTGTACAAAGGAGAGGTCAGCATTCCATCAATAGCCTCTATGACACAGCGTATGAACCAATCGGCAGTGCGGCTGCTCTCGGCCAGTTCCAAGTAGGCAAGAGCGAGGGCGGTCGCGAACAGCTTCTGCATGAGCTCGTAGGTCTCGAGACCGAGCGATCGGGCACCTATCATTACCAGTTTGGCTTGGATCTCCTCCAAGGATACGCCTGTAGTGGACTCAATCAGTAATCCGACCTAAGAGACATGCAGGTGAGCGTCATACCAATGATGTTGGCCAACTCACTGGTGAGCTCCCAGTAGACCTCGCGTGATGACCTATGCATGACACGCCTTTCCTTGGCTAGGGCGACTACTTCTGCCCACTTGCCAGGGTCAGAGATGCTGGGACCTGTACAGGTCGTACAAAGACAGAGGATGTAAGATATTGCAGTCCTCCACGTGCGAGCATATACACTGAATGTACCTCTGAGCCTGAGGACAAGGTGGAGTGTAGACTCTTTGCTCAGGTTGTAATCGCTTAGAGAACGGCCGTCTTCAAGCTGCTGGCCACCAAAGATAATGCGCTGTTGGTCTTGTGGAATACCCTCCTTATCTTGGAGCCTCTGTTTGACTTGCTCAACGGTATCGCCTGGTTCGAACTCGATCGTGATAGTCTTGCCAGTGAGGGTCTTAACGAACATCTGGCCGGATCCAGAGGACGAGGTGGGAGAAGCAGGCTCATTCTGGATCACCTCATTTTCTTCATCGTCTAGTGTGGAGAGCGAAGAGTCAGTGCGTGGCTCCAGCACCACCTCGGCAAATGGGAAAGATACCATCCCAGGCGTCGTCCTCCTCAAAGCATTCCTCAGAAAGAGATGCCCGTCTGCAGAGTAGTGAGGATGCTAGCGAGTCCATAATGGACATGGATTTCATGGACTGAGGCTTACTAACACTTTCCACCTTCTTAAGGCTTCTTGCAGAAGATATTTGGTTAAGCAGCGACATCCTGCGACTCAGCTCTGGTTGTTGTTGCTGCTGCTGTCGCTGTTGCATTTGTTGCATCTGTAATGGCTGACTAACAAACGAGAAGTTCGAGTATGAGGCACTCGGAACCGCCGCTGCAGGAGGTGGTGCTGGCGAAGGAAGGAAAGGATCAGCGGGAGGAGGAGGAGCCATGTGTAGCGTCGACATAGGTGAACGAGGGGCGTAAGCAAGAGGTGCTGGAACAGGCGCTGAAGGTGGTGGAGGAGGACCAGCGGACGCAGGGGCGTAAGCAAGAGGTGCCGGAACAGGCGCTGAAGATGGTCGAGGATATGCGGCCGCGGCTTTTTTAGGCATAGGACCTGCGTGGTGTGGAAGCGATTAGTTACGAACATCAAGGATTGCGATTGCAAGATGTACGGGCAGCACTGCCGAATAAGGCACTTGTGCTGCTTGTAGAAGAGGTCGGAACTGCGGACGCAGAGCTTCCGAATAGATCCATGAGATCGTTGCGCTGGGCAGCTGTGAGAACAAACAGTTAATGCCCGTTGGGCAAATGAATCCGCAACGTGGAGGTACCTTGCGCCCTAGGCTTAGCCTCTTCCTTCTTCTCCTCCCTCCTATGACGTCTACGCTCTTTGCGTTCAGTGACTGGAGCGGATACTGGCATCGATAGTGCATACGATATCTCCTCGTCTCGCGGAGGAGGGGCAGGAGGCATGTCAGCTTCTCCCTGCAGGGAAAGATAAGTCATAAAAAGAATATGAGCCAGCCAAGAATGCACCGGGCGTACAGCCATGCAAAGAAGGGCCAAGTCCTCAGCCTCAGCGTGCTGCTGAAGTTCGAGGCGTTCCTCCTCCTTGCTCTCTTGTTTCTCCTTGCTCCTCTTCTTCTTTTTCTTATCTTTGCGTATCATCGCCTTCGGAATAAAGTCGAGCTGGACTTTAACTTCGTCTATGACGTCGACATCCGCTTGTTTTTTCATTTCACTCTTCTTGAAGCGTGACTTACTCTCTTCTTGGGCCTGTTTTTCCTTCGGCAGACTCCAACTATCGGTGTCGAAGCGTCGCTCACGTTTTTCCTTTTCCTTTTCCTTGAACAGAGCCTTGTTCTTCGCACCCGGAGCAGGTGCATTGTCCATCAGCTTGCCTGATACTGGCTCAGCTGTAAAGCTCAGAGGTTTACGAGGAGCCACAGGCGATAGGCTCCTTGTGACCTGCGATTGTCGTCAATTGGTCAAACACGGAAGGAAGGAAGAAGTTTGAAAGAAAGGAGATCTCACCGGCAGGTCTAGCTTGACGAGACTGACTTTCTCGTCTTGGGCGATGCTACCATCCTTACCCTTCTTGTCTTCATAAGCCTTCGAAGGCGTGCGTCTAGAAAAGCGCTCGCGTTTCGGGCTGCTCCTGAAAGATTCCAATTCGAGGTCTAGAGAGAACTGCTCACCATAATAGACACCATTCCATGATCAGCCAGCAAACTAGAACAGCATGAACAAGCAACGAGTACTGGATCATCATCTGCAGTAGATTCCGGCAAGACTTTGTCGAAGCTGATCATCTTCCCATCACCCAACTTGCCCTCTACGGCGCCACCGAGCGGTACATCCCAAGCATCATTATCCTCATCAAACTCTTCGGCGGCGTCATAGCACTGGGCGAATTCCTCATCGCATGCGGAGGCAAGTGAAATAGCCTCATCATCTGAGGACCACGCCCTCTCCTTTTCCTCTTCCTCTTCCTCTTCCTCTTCCTCTCCTTCGTCAGAATAATCAGCGGGGAGAGCATGGTTGAGATGCAGCTTGGTGAGTTCATCCAAGTAAATGGCCAATGTAGAATCGTGCAGTATCTCACGAGGAAGATCGCTCACCAGTTGGGAAGCACTGCTCTCATCTTCCAGAATCTACAACATACCAACGATATAATAAGCAAAGGCCTATCTTAGGTTAAGGAGATACGCACGCTCTGGTATAAGGCAGCTTGCTTAACGGCCAGATGAATACGCGTGGGATCGGTGATACTCAATGCTTCCTTCTGCACGTACTCGGTTGCTGCTGCGAAGCTTTGCAGAGCCTTCTCGCCTGTTCCCGTATCTGACGTTAGAACCAGCTACGGGACATTGCTGTATATATCTTTACCAAGTTGCTTCCTCTTAGTGCCTGTAGCCAACTCAGCAAGAGCAAGCAGGTATTCGCCCCGCAGCGTCTCAAGTCGGCGTTTAGCAAGATCGTGGCCGGCGTGAGGCAGCGCGTGCTTCTCCACAGCGTTGAGGGCTTCTTGAGCCACCTTAGATAAGGATGTCTCCAACTGAGTGCGCTGTTTCTTGTGAATCGCCATCTTGGCCCATACGCCATTAGCCTTGTCCGACTCTTCGGCTGCACGCACCTCGCGCAACTGATCGAGCTGAGCTCCAATCTGGTGACGATTTAGTGAGATTCAGCAGACATGCCACACGCTAGTAAGAATCAAAACTTACCTTCTTGGAATAGGCTTCTGAGAAGAGCTGGGTCTCCTCTTCTGTCAACTCAACATTCATTAATACAATCGACAGAACCGCTTGCGCCAAGTCTGGGCAGTTGCGATTGTCCGTAAGACCATTGCTAAGTCGACTATGCTCTCATATACAAATGGCGTACCGTCGAGCTTCTGCTGTGACAGTGCAGCCTTTGCGCTCTCCAGGTACTCCTTGCGACTCTTGACTGGGACTCGTGGCTCCTCCTTCTTCTCCTCTTGCCATCCGACGTAAGGCAGCTCGTCGACCGTCTCCTTCAGGACGAGTTCCTCGATGGTGGGTCCTTGTTTCTTCTCCTCCCCTGGTTCTCTCTTTTCAATTGCAACTGCAGTCCACGAATCCATCAGTATCGGCTCCCAAACAACTGGGAGAGGCAAAGGGTACCGAAGGATGTGAACTGCGTAACGAGAGAGTACTTGATGGAGAGCTTGATTATCTCTTCTTTCCTCTTGCGTTTGATGATTTCATGGATCAGAGCATCTTTATCGTAATTGCCATCCTCCCTAGAGATAAAAATGGTCAGTAACTGAGTAACACATGGCCAACTTGCCACAAGGATGTACCAATCCCGAATCATGGAACGAGCTGTTAAGGAGTGGATTAAGGAACCGCGAGTGAAGCTCAACTCATGAGTGTTGACCAGATTGCTCACCTCCATATCACCGTTCTTCGCTTTGAGCGTTGCTGCTGTACAATAGTCCACAAAACCATAAACGATCTGACGCTCACCGTTGAAGAGCGAGGTCAGTTGAGCAGGAGCCTGAGCCACAGTTCCTTTATCTGAGATATTCCAGCCCACATTGATCTCGGACAGAGCTGCTCACACAGAATGCAGTTAAAACTTCACAGTAGTACTATGAAAGGGATCTAGTAGAAAAAACAAATACCTGGCTGCTGGGCTCGGCGGAACTGACGCTCGATCTTGGCTCGTGTGGGCAGCTTGTTGGGCGGCATGAACTCGGCCATGCCTCCGCCAACACGAGCTAAAGAACGGACCATGTGACGCGAACAGGTACTGCCGAATCCGAATGAGAATACGCGTGTGTGGTACGCGTTGTTCTTGATCAGCTCGATAAGGGAGTCTTGGTTGGTCGGATGTCCATCAGAGAAGATGAATACGTTGCGAGGCGTGCGCTCCTCATGGGCCAGTAAGAAGAGTGAGCGCAGCGGCTGCCACAATTCAGTACCACCCATATTTGGTCGCATTCGCTCCACATAGTTCTTGGCTGTGGCCAGTGCCGATGGATCCGCTGTTGGCTGACTCTCCACGAAGAGCGATTCATATGTGGATCCAAAGGAGACGATGTTGAACGTAGCTGCATAGTGTCAATACAACGCATTAGGCTCTTTCTAAACACTACACAAAAAGTACCAAAGCACATGATACCATCTATCTTGGCAAGCCGCTCGATACATGCCAGAAGGGAGCGCTGCATGTCATCGAAGGGTTCACCTTTCATTGACGAGGAGCGATCCACGAGGAATATGAACTCGTGATCATCCGATGCTAGGAATAATAGATAACGTCAGTTGTGTCAGCGCAGTCCCCAGTATAATCTAGTTCCTACCTTCACCATCGAACTCAAAGTTGGGATAGAAGGCGACCATCGCAGCGTATTTACCCTTCTCGCTGCCTTCTTCAACCTGGCGCAGAAGGAGGCTTGGTTAGCTGAGTGCCAGCTTGACTAAGCTTGAAGGTATACTAACCCACATGCGCGGCTCGTAGGGTTTCTCAAGACCAACAAGGAGAGTGAAGGGCTTTCCCTGCAGCGACGTGTTGGGTTTCAGCTGAACGGTGGCCTTGGTCTGCGTCTGCTTGACCAAAAGCTTGCCAGGGTGCGATGGGCACTTAAGCCGAACAATCGGATAAGGCATGTCGATCGACACTTGCAGATCGAGTGGCAGCGAACCGTCTTCAGCAGAGTCAACGTTAACGGTCTTGGTGACGGTCTGAGTGACGTCTTTAAGGGCTCGATCGCGTTGCGGTGGCGATACGCTTGCTGGAAGAATGAATGCGATGTTGGGACCCTCAACACTCAACTCAGTTACGTAGGTTATCTTAATGAGGACTGAGGCATCAGGTGGCTACGACAAAGAAGAGATCGGTAAGTACAATACTCTTGGAGCATGCAGATGCACAAGAAACTTACCAAGTTGCCTACGCTGACCGTGAAGACATCGGGCTTCTCTGTAAGACAAGAGAAATGAGAAGGCATTCATTTGCAGAGCAGAAGGGAGTGTCATTGCCTTCGTCCATGAGATAGGCGCCATGACCAGCAGCTATTGCTTCCTTGTACTCTTTGCGGGCCTGTTCCTTTTCTTTCACCTCTCCCACGACATGCTTGCCGTTGATGAACGCTTCGAACCCACAAACAGCTGCCATTTCATCCAACGGGCACACATACTTGGCTTCTATGGGCACAGTGCTTGAGTTGTGGTAATGCTGTAGCACTACTACTTTGGCAACCATGTCGAGAAGCTTAGCGCGAACGTGGACTGACTTGAGTGGTACCGCTTCGCCTCCTACGGAAGAAGAGAACCATTACATTCTATATATCTGGGATCTCTTGGATAGCAAGCGTAGCAATACCTTTGGACATAAGACCAATCTCTTGGTCTTGCTCCTCTCCTTTGTCTTGTTGAGACTTCTCCTCAGCGGTAGGGGTGGATTCTGCTGGAACGACCACGCCATAGTCCTCAGAAGGAATGAGCATGTTGGCTTGCGGGATGTTCTGGCGCTGAGGCGAGATGGTATTCTGCAAAGGCCGCTTAGGATCGGTCTCATCGCTGAACTCGACCAGGTACGACATGTGCTGCTGGGCTGTCCGATAGATAACATATTCGTCATCCTCGAAATCGGTGGACTGCTCCATGCAATAGACCGGTGAGAAAACCACAGGTTGGAATGACTACGAACACAAGAGGAGCCTAACCTGGTGTTCAGTCGATCGTACGCCATGAACACTGTCGTACCCTTTGGGAGGTTCAGTGAGAGTCGTATCAATCCGCGTGATATCAGCAGACTACACCATACGCAAAGTTAGTATTTCGACTTGAACGTTGCATGCTTCGGATGTGAAAGGAAAACGCCAGGCTCACCTTGCCGAGGGCCACATTACACACGATCATCATTCTCGTGCCTTGCTTGCCGGGAGTTGTATACTGGGCAGCAGTGGATGAACGATCACCAAAGTAGATACCAGCACCCAACATGCCTGCGTCGGTCCGACTAACGCCAGTTTGGGTTACAATGTGGGGCAGAAGCATGCCACGGCTGAGAATTCCAACCCAGTTGCTTATTCTTGAACCGTGAAACAGAAGACGCTGATAAGATTGAGTTAGTCAACACACTCGAAGTTAAACAGCTCGAAGAAACGGATGGCCGGTTCTACCTGATTATCCATCTGCTTGGTGAACTGCTGCTGTTCAACTTCACGCCGAACAGAATAGACATTCCTAACCTCAATCTTGGGACCTTTAATCTGAGATGAATGGACTAGGTCTTGGATCTTGCTGTAGTCGGCATCAGTGGACGAAAGGGCTGTAATGTTGCACCGCAGTGCGCGATACTTCATGTCCACCTCTGCAGTAGCAGTGTCGCCCGTGATTTCATCCACGCTGTGCATGTCTTTTAACAGCTGCACCAGCTCCTGCTTTTCTTGCAGAACATCCAAGTTGTCTACAGCAGGCTGTTGATTTTGTGGGATAGCAGTGTAGAATTCCTGAGGAGTACATGTCAATAAATCCTGAAGACAAATACCAATAGAAAGATATTGGTGTACCTTGGACAAGTTCCGAATCTCAACCAGCTGTTCAGGAGATGGATTAATGTCGTTCTGCTTTAGAATTTGATAAATCTGAAGCAGAAGGGACTCAGCCTTCTCAATCTGCTGCAGTGTCGTCGGACTAGTCAGAGATAGAGTTAGGTTAGAAGTAGCCTTCGTACAGAGTGACGGAATGCAGCGCACCCTTTAACGGCTGAGGCAACTTTGTTGGTGGCCTCTGAATACAAATACTCTACAAGCCTTTGCACCGGTTCAGAGAGTGCTGAAGGGCCCTGCACGATCCTGTTTCCAGCTACCTTGGCCTTATATGGAACAGTGATCAGACGAGAAGACCATGGACTACCTCCATGAAGGAGTGGAGGCGTTGTACCCTATCGGAACCTATCAGGCTGGAGGATAGCAGATTGACTGGCCTGTAGCCTTGAGTGCTCATCTCTGTGTACATTTTCAGGTAGGTAGTCTCGGCGTCCTATTTTCGTGTTCACAGGTAAGAAAGCTACACGAGAGGCGCGAAGATCAGGAATGGGCCGTACTTGCAGGTTGCCAAGATAGCGGACTTCCTTCGTGCCGGCCTCAGGGTTGGTGTCAAGGTCATGCACGTTACCCGAATGGGTGAACACTCGGTACATTCGCCTTCTTCGGGGCGGTTCGGCTACATGCAACTCGATGTCAAAGTAGCTGCTTCCGCTCTGTGAATCCATTCGGCATAACAAGCCACACGTCAGTTGGCTCGACATGACAAATGCATGCGTGTTTGATCACTCGTACCTGAAGAACGTCGTTCTTGGCCACTTCATAGTTGTCTTCGGGCCAATGTGGACATTCACTGTCGGTGGCCTTGTACGGCCACACGCGGACCGTGGGTGGCGGGCGTGGTAGAGCTCTCTTACGCGCCGTCACCTTGATCGTGCTCATTCCCGCATCAGACTTGG
>CDEZ01021867.1:0-26729 GCA_000826365.1 Acanthamoeba royreba | reverse complement strand
AGCTGGTCAACAAAGTCGACAATGTAGGTCGTGTACGATGACCACACGTAGCGTTTAAAGGCCTCACCTATTCCCTCGCCGCCGCTCTCGTTCAGCGATGATGACGATGAGGCCGAAGAGCCAGGCGGTGAGTGTGACTTTCCGTTCTCGTCCCTATCCTTCAGTGCCTGTGGTTTCGCAGGCAGCAGAAGCTGGTAGCCCAGCTCGGGTTGATCCTTGTCAAAGTAGATCCGCACGTGTTTTATACGGCTGCGTCTAGACCCATCGTCTTTGTCGCCCACGCTATCAGTCCTCGAAACACTCGCACTCCCATCTAGACCGTCATTGTAGCCTTTGCTCTTACGACTCTTGCGATATTCGTGGAGGCTCTCGTTGCTACCGTCCTCTCCCGCCATGGGAGACGAGGTAGAGACGTACGAGATGATCCAACCACCACGCACGCTCTCGTTATAACGCACCAAGAATGTCCCTATATAATAGAATGTGCACAGGCATATTAATATTCATCAGCACTAAGAAAAGGCGATCATAGACAGTTTTACCTATTGGTTGTTGCGCCAGCATACTGCGTGCCTGCTTATTTGTAACAGAGGCATGGAACCAACTGTGATTCAAATGGACCGTTAGTGGGTCCAGGCCAAACGTAGAAAGGCAGAGAACTACGTACGGGCATTGGAGAATCGAAACCACTTTCTTTGTTACGTTTATGGGCTCGTCGTGGGGGCCGGGTATGAGCGGACCAAACCAGCTACAGAAGTCTCCAAACGATTTCAGCGTAACTACGGCAGTGGGTGATGCCTCAGTCGCTGCAAATGGTAACGAATCCCAGTTAGCGGTGCCGGTAAAGCGCACAGGAAGACGTAAGCACGTACCGAGCAGATTCTTCAGACAACGAACCGGAGGCGAGTGGGGTGAAACCGTAGCCGCGCCAAATCGTTCATCCTCAGCAAATGTACTGATAAACTTAGGCCAGGAGACCTCATCCTTGCCCAGAAATCGGGACTTCCAGAGCTCGGCGCCGTGAGGGTCAGGAATAGCATATTCTATCAACATTACCTCGATCCGCTCCAAAATTTCATCAAAAGTAGGCCTGACGAATGTGAAAAGTCAGTCATGAAACATCATGATGTTATGATATCGGAGTTATACCTTTTGCGTGGGCTGTTTTGCCAACAATCAGCCACAAGCTGTCGAAGAGCAGGGGTAGTTTCCGTGGGTAGTGGAGGCACCGTCAACGGTGGTCTCTGACCCTTCTTCACCACCTCGTAGACTTCATCAGAATCCTCCTAAAGAAGGCGGCGCATTAGGTTGGCTCAGGTTGAACACCCACACATGATTGCCGATACGTACACACTCCAAGAAGGGTTCCTGTCGGGTCAGGATCTGCCACCTTGATGGAAAAATAGGAGTTGATTAAGTTTGTAGTGCTCACGTTTGTAATACCAAAGAGGTTATCGTACAAAACAACGCCATACGAATAAACGTCGGCCTTGGCGGTGATTGTCTTGCCCTTGATGGTTTCTGGTGATGTGTAAAGAGGAGTGCCGACAATGCGTGACGAGCGGAAGCCTTTGCTATGCTCCGGCTGCACTAGGCTTAGGCCAAAGTCGCACACTTTCACTCGGCCATTGTCGTCAAGCTGTAACGACAATATTGTCAGTACGCATTTACCTAGTGCACGATGAACAGCTCAGTACCAGAAGGTTGCTTGGCTTCAAGTCTGCATTTACGAAAAGCAGGTCATTATATGGAGCGGAATGGCAATGAGTGCTGGGCCAGCTTACCTCTGTGAATAATGATAGGATTGGAGTGGTGTAGCCAGTTGCACCCCAGGGCAATATCTCTGGCGTACTTGAGCTTGTCTAGCATTGTTAACTGAATGTCCTTACTCTCGAGCACTGTCTCCAAGTTGCCTGGGCGAATTTATGATTGCACGACACACCAGTAAATGAATGGCGACTCCAACAACAAATAGGAATTAGTAGATCGGTACCATTGGGTAGGTACTCAGTCACACATGCTACCTTGCCATTCTCCAACATACAGGCACCAAGGAACAGGACCACTCGAGTGTGATTGAGGCCGCTGCGAGAGGAAAGTCAAGTATGATGCTTAGATTTCATGTAGGTGTATCAAGTTGAACTGGCTCTGTGGTTTCTATGATAACTTTGGAAGCAAGGGAACGTACGCCATGAGCTCGACTTCGTCCTTGAACTTGCGGAGGCTCTTGGCGTCCATCTTCTGGTCGTTGAGCACCTTGATAGCCACACGTAGTCCACGACAGCGGCCTTCATACACCGTGCCTGCTCAGAGACACAGCGTCGGCCACATACCGCAGTACACCCGGGTCAGCGAAAAGCGAACAGAACTTATTTGTAACATGCGAAAGAAATATATTTTAAAAATAAAAATAAAAATAAAAATAAAATCCGATAATATAGAAATAGAAAAATCAATCTTTAAATAAATAAATAAATAAATAAAGAAAAACAAACGAGTGGATCTATCGCGTAGAGGGAAAGCACCAACGTACCGTACATCCCCTTACCAATTATCGTGCTCTCATCATGATTATACTCCAGCTCTGTTACGATCACGATTAGTACGAATTTGTTGGTTTCCATCATAGAAGGCCGAATATATCGTTTAAAAAATCCATTCATTGTTTATTTATAATGTAATTTAACTTCTCGGAAAGAAGCGGATTATTTTGTATATTTAATTATATTTTATTTTATTGATATAATTACAAGTAGCCAAATTTATTTTTCAAAGCTAAATTATTTTTTGTTTCCATTATTATTATCATAACGAAATGTGGAATTAAAATACATAAAATGGAGGTAAGGGTACCATCGGGTTGTATCTCGGCCGCGCCTTTGGGGAATGGGCCCTCGGAGGGGCCCTTCTTGTGGGAACTGCGCCTCTTCTTGCGGCGGGAGCTTCGGTCCTCGCCACCGCCATCAGCCGCGCCATTGGTGGTGGTGGCCAGGGCGCCGTCCTCGGCGGTGATGGTGAGATTCGCAGCCGGCCCGTGGTTGTTGGGGTTGGCGGCCGCCGCCGCGGCGGCCGCCCCACCACTGCTCAGTTGCTTCTTCTCGTGGCCGGGTGAGTCCATGCTGATGATGTATGAGCCCCCACTCCGGCTCTTTCGATGTGAGATTGACATCTACTGCAGCGGCGATCCCTCGCCGCAGCAAATATACTTCTTCTTCCTCCGCCCTCTTCTTCTTCTTCGCTATCTCCTCCACGTCTTCAAATTCAAAAAAAATATACCCTAGATGGGTCTTCAAAAAGTCAGTTCTCTGCGTGATTGATTTTTGGATGAAATGTAGGGGGTACCAAGGTTCCCCTTAGGAGAAGAGGAAGGACGAAGCACGTTCAGGGTGTGTACAGCTGGGAGATCTCAAGGGGAGGCCGTCACCACCCAGCTCACGTGAGGAGGCCAAGTAACAAACCAAAATTTTTAAAGAATGCAAGATGGAAGGTATCTTGGGTATTTAATATATGTAAAACATGAATGAAAGGATTGGAATGTGGCTCGTTGCCTGGCAGATCGAAAACAAGGCATGTGCTTGTCCTTTGTGGGAATGCCTTACCATGTCAAGCCCTAGGTTATGAGATTGTCAGGGCATGTTGCACTGCACACACAATAAAGGACACAAAGAGGACACAGCTGAGTCATCCCGAGACAAGAAAAGACATGATGTGAAACGGTGGCCATCCTGAAAGAAGAAAGTCAAACTCGTCGCTAAGACGCCACGGGCCAAGTCACCAAGGAATAGCAGGGCTGAGTGGTGATTACGTTGCTAGTGGTGTCATCGGTTGTTTCTTTGCCGGGCTGATTGTGCTTGCCACCAGGAAAGCACACGCCTGGCGCATGGCCATACCAAAGGTGGCGGGATCTCCTAAGCGTGAGACAAATCAAGGTGGCAGCCACTACCAACGTCCTCAAAGGGCCACCTGGCCTGCCTGTACCTCCTGCAGTACCTGGTTGCAATAGAGGGCTGGCATTCATATCTCCTGCCGCACCAGTGTTCATCGTCCACCTTCTCTTCACACATTCTGGGTCCCTCCCGCGGATAGCAACGACCCAATCGACGCGGGTCTCTCCCACCTGTGTTGGTTCCATTGCCGCGTGGGTATTCACCGACTTGAGTCAACCGTGGGACCACTTGCAAGCTGATCTGTCTTGCTTCGTGGTTCCTCTCCTGCCCTTCTCCTCACTGCGGCACACGCACAGAAGAACCAGAACACAGCCTGCACAGAAGAGGTGTGGTTTCACAACTCGGCCCACACGTTCCAGCTTGACCACGTACGCGATCCAGTTGTCCAGAGCCAACCACACCGAACTCCTGTGACACTGCGTTCGGGTGATCGGGACGGCAGACAGGGTTTGACGGCTGTGTAGATGGCGAGCCCTCATCGGGACGAGCCCCGGACCCAACGGCAGAAGGAGGAGTCCGTAACCGAACAACCTGCGCCAACAATAACTTCAACTACAATAGCTTCAACTACAATGGGACGGCGAGGAGGGAGAAGTTCAACAACCACACCCTCACCCTCTGGTTCCGGAACTCGAAGGGGACGAGCAACCGGAGCAGCAACAACAGGAGGAACAACAACAACAAGGGGAAGAGGAGGCCAAGGAACTGGCGGAGGAAGAAGAGGAGGCAGGAGAGGTGATGGCGAAGAAGAAGAAGAAGAAGAAGAAGAGCAGGAGGAGAAGGAAGAAGCACCGCAACCACCCGGACCTCCAGGCGAAGTACCGGCAACAAGCGGCAGCACGACATCGACGGCCGCCGGGACTCAAGAGGCGCCAAGGGACTGGGCTGTAGTCGACCGTCAACTGTCGGCCATCGCGCACCACCTGCAAGTAGCCACCGGCCACCTGGAGGCGGCGGCCAATAGCATCGCCGGGGCCTCTGCCTCGATGCACGCGGCCATCGCCGTCATAGCCGACACGCGAGGCTCGGCGGCTGTCGCTCGACCAACAACGACCCGTACCCGACCGTCGGGCACAGAAGAAGAGGCCGAGGAAGAGCGTCCCGGGCCTCCGGCCAAGCGCACGAAGCTCAGCCACGTCTCGGGGTACGTAGCCCTTCTCCGGTTCCTCTGCGTTGTCTCGTAGAAATGGGTGCAAGGCTTTCCAGCATTTGTTTCCCCCTTAGCAGCCTATCCAACTGTGTTGTGACTCCGATCTGCGTTGTGGTTGATCGTTCACTCGTTCACACTCATCTCGTCAAGCAAGCGCAGCATGCCTACTGAAGCATCTATCAACGCATTTCTTTGCGCTGAGACAAAGCATGACCGCATGATTGGATGTCACAGTTTCTCTGACTGGGATGGGTGATGTGTTGAATGCAGGGAGGAGGAGCAGTCACCGTTGCTGGCGCGGCTTACACCCGACATCCTGGTGCATATCTTTGGGTTCCTGGATGTAGCTTCGCTTTGTGCTCTCTCGCTGGTAAGCTCCAGGGTGCGCACGCTGGCCGACACTCTGCCCTGGAAGCGTTACTTCCCGCGCGTGGGTCTCATTGCGTGCAATCCACGTCATCTCCGTGCCGAGGGCACGCGAGGTGCACATTACTGGAAGGATGCGGTACCATGCTGACACTCCGCTCAGCCAACTGCTGGATGAATCTGACAATAGGAACAGATAATGAAGGCTCGCAGGTTAAAGGCCAAGTGGGCACAGGGAGGAACACAGAAGTCCATGGCCGGTCACGATAGATCGGTTAAGGGACTGTACATAGGCAAAGGACGGAGGTGCATCACGAGCGACGATAACGTTCTCAAAGAATGGGACCTCGAGTCAGAGAGAATGTTGGATTCGTTCACCAGGTTCCCTCTGGTCTCTCCCACTGCGAATGATCACTAGTTGACTCTATGTTACCGTAGTGCCTCTCGATGTGTGTGCTTCACCGCAGATGATTCAAAGCTGGCCATCAGCTCACCTGACGCGGTGCGTCTCTATGATGTCAACACGAAGGACTACCTCTTTTCCTTGGCCCCATCCGTGTCCACAGTCACAGCCTTACACATCTTTAAGCGTTGGTTGGTTGGCGGTTCCTGGGACGGCTACATTCGGACTTACTCTGCGGATGATGGTTCACTTTTCCCTCAACGTTAACGAGTCGTCAAGCTTACCGAGTCAAAACCTAGGTGCTGTTGTGCATACGCTCACTGGTCACCACAACCCTGTCTACTGCCTCGATCACAACAAAGACCTTGTCTGTAGTGGATCTTCAGATCGTACGATTAAGATATGGAATCCAGAAACGCAAACGGTATGTGCACAACTGCCCCTATTTGGCAGGGAGGCTGATGATTTTGGGGAGCAGTGCATTTCAACCTTTCGAGGACATTCAAAGACCGTGCAAGCAGTACGCATCAACGCTAAAGCCCGGTTGGTGATTAGCGGCAGTAGAGACAACACGGTCAGGATATGGGATACTCGCATGAATGCAACGGGTACGTCCTCCACAGCTGATAAACACACTCGTTGCTTCTGATCCTCCCACATGTAGTTCAAACGCTGGAGGAGCATAAGGACGCTGTGACAGCTGTGCAGATCGATTATATGAAGATTGTCAGTTCGTCAAAGGATTCCACAATCCGCGTATGGGACTTGCGGACTGGTCGCCCAATGTACATATTCCAGGACCACTCCAAGGGCATCAATTGCATGCAGTTCGTGGATGACATCATGGTCTCGGCTGGCGACGACAAGATGGTGACTGTGTGGAAGTTCTGAACGCTTCCTTCGCAGGGATCCTGCGCGACATTACCGGGATCTTTATATTTATTGTCTCTCCCAGGTGGTTTCAGCTGGGGGAATTCTTGACATTCCAGAAGAGAATACTTCTGCGTTTGCGCAAGCCTTATATGAAATTTCCTGATGTTTCACAAACATACCTCTGTGTAAGGTGACGTTGCATTTTAAGAAAGGGACACCCCCTCTTCCTTGCATATTTCACGTTGTCACCAGAAGACACAACGGAAGCCGGCCTGCACAGACCACACGCACCACACGCTTGTACTGAAGAACTTCATACCTTCTCCTTGTACGTGGTCCATCACCTCATGACGAGAGATCACAACTATTGCCTCTTCAAGGTCTTTGCTGACATCGTGAACGTGTTGGTGGGGTAGACCTCATTGATATATATACAAGAAAACACATAAACATGCAGTCCCAGCTGGTGACCGCGCTCGTGGCCTTACTCGTGGCTCTCGTCGCCTTGACCGAAGTGGCGGCCGCCGACCGCAATTGTACTGTTGACGCCCACTGCGAGACCTTTGTGCCGGTCCCAGGAGGACTCTTCTGCATGCATAACATTGGTGACTGCAAAGGCCAGGGCGTTTGTTCTACCCGGCCTGAGGTGCGCTGTCACGCCGGTCCTCGCGTGTAGGCCGTCATGAACGTACATGCTCAAAGACTGTTGCTGCAGATCTGTCCTGCTATCCATGACCCCGTGTGTGGTTGCGACGGCAAGACCTACTCCAACAAATGCTATGCGGCGAGCAACGGCATGTCTGTCAAAGCGGCTGGCGAGTGCGGTTCTCCAGGTTCATCTCCTCCATGCTGTACTTGATTGCATTGCACCATCTCATTGACAGCGTGCAGAGGTGGCGAGGCAGAAGCGAGAGGTAGGCTGCTTGAGTGACAGCGACTGCGAGAGTGGCAAGTACTGCAGGCTCACGCACAAATGCTCTGGGTCGGGTGCGTTCGCCAAGGATGAATGCAGAGGTTGATGCTCATCTCCCCTAACTTAATGCTATCTTCGCTCATCAGGTGAGTGCTCGGGGAAGCCTCAGATGTGCCCCATGTCCTACGCCCCCGCGTGTGGTTGTGACGGCAACACCTACTCGAACGCCTGTCGGGCTGCCCAAGCTGGCGTCTCCCTCTTCTCCTACGGCCCGTGCTCATCATCCTCTGGTCGTTGAAGCACTCGTCTGATCCCAAACCAGCATGCAAACGATACCGTTTCCAGAGCTCTCTTCCACTCTTCACCGTCATCATCCCAACCCTTGAGTTGGTACACAGCAGCAAGCTACAGTAGCCCTGCTGTGCTTCTTTGCGAGACAACTTCACAGCCACCCTTCTCAAACGTTCCAAGTCAACGAGAAGTCATCTGTTTTCATTCTCAATTTCAATCTCTGTACACACAAATTTAAAAGAGATTCATTTCAATTCTCTCCAAATCCCTTCGAGTGCGACGTCTGCACACAGAGAATCGAGAAGACCCTTGTCCTCTCTCTTCTTCATCTTCAAAAATTGGTACCGCAGCTGCTCGCCCGCCCGGCCCGCGCCGTACGCATCTGTCGGCTTCATGGCCACAGCCTGCCCCGCCACCCGCGCCGACCCCTTCGCCTCTCCATCAATCGTTGACAGCCATACCCAGGGAACAGATGGAGCAGCAGGCCGGGGCTGATGACGTCATGACTGCGGACTTGGTCCTGCAGAGAGGAGGACCGAGTAGGACGGACTCGGGGCGGCGACGGAAGCTCAAGACGTGGGGCAGCAGGCAGGCTTCGCCCAACGGAGGAACGTTGGCGGAGGAGGAGGAGGCGACACACGCAGAGGAGGCGGAGGGGATGGAGCGGGATGGACGCTGCGAACCGCCACGGAGTCTGCACGGCGGGGAAGGGATGGTGGATGCCGGTGGCATGGTGGGTGTGCGCGAGTGCGCCAAGGCTGTGGTGGAGGTGGACGAGGACGGGAACAAGAGCGTGAACGAGTACCTCATCATCAAGACCATCGGGAAGGGGTCCTTCTGCAAGGTCAAGGTAACAAACAACTGCTCCTTCAGAGATGATGATGGTTTAACAGTTGAATCCCTGATCAATCGGCCCTATGCAGTTATGCTTGAATACGCTGGACAACGAACTCTATGTACGGAGTAGCACTCTTGCATGGGCAGTCACAATACGTGTCATGGCGCTTATTGCCTAACTTGTGTTCATTCATGCATGTTCAACCATTTGCAGGCCATGAAGGTGTGCCACAAGGTCATCCTCTCCAAGCGACGGCGAGGATTCGGTAACTCCTCACAATGTGAGCTATGATGGCTTTGCTGTTGATCGCCAATGGCCGTGCAGGCAATGCGCTGGATCATATATGGCGGGAAGTAGACGTGCTGAAGCGCCTGGACCATCCCAATGTTGTATCACTGAAGCAGGTCATCAACGACCCAACTTCTTTGCACATGTATATAAGTACGTGAGTGAACTTAACGATATCGTTGGCAAAAACTGACGTTAGCATAGTTTTTGAGTACCTAGAGCTGGGTTCTGTCATGCGACATCTCGATGGTACGCCACTTGAGGTCGAACTTGCTCGGAGCTATATGAGCGACGTCCTCAAGGGCTTAGACTACAGTACGATCATCTTCGTATGTCTTAAACCCTCGTCACTTAATGTTGCATTACATTGCAGTTCATTCAAAGGGAATTGTGCACTGCGACTTGAAGGTTCATATCCTCACCTTTTGTCCTACAAGATCATGATTTCTTATCGTGTTGCACACAGCCGGACAATCTATTGGTGAGTGCTGAAGGCGTTGCGAAGCTCATCGACTTTGGCAGCAGCAAGTCTATTGGTATGTAGAAGCTGCCACGTAGGATGGCATGTTTGCTAATGCGAGAATGCTCCGTAGTAGATGTCACCTCAGATGCTGAAGGCGGCGAGGATGTCTTCTCGGAAACTCTTGAGGGCACTCCTGCTTTCATGGCCCCCGAGCTGTGTTCATGTACTGAGCAAGCAATTCATTGCTTAAGTGTCTGCTGATTCTAAATTCAGTGTCATGCTCATGCACCAGCTGCCTACTCGGTTGTGGAAGTCTTCAAGTCTCCGAAGAGAGATATATGGGCGCTTGGTGTGTGCCTCTACTGTTTCGCAACGGGCAGACTCCCATTTGTTGCCGATAACGTGGTGGAGATGTACGAATTGATCAAAAATGAAGAGTACGCAATCCTGAATCGTAGTACAATCCACAACGCCATGAACACACTGATGCCTTCTTTGTTGACTCATCACAGACCCTCATTCGAGGATATAGCAGACGAAGAGCTTGAATCGCTTTTGCGCGGCATTCTGCATAAAGATCCGCTTCAGCGATTAACCCTCACACAGATAATGGTACCTACCTCTCTACTGCATTCATCAAATGGCCTTATGGCTCATTTTTGACTTCTCAAGAATCATCCCTGGGTGACAAGGTCTTCTGGTGCTGATCAGGCACTCGAAAGTGACAATTGAGTGGCCTTACAGCCCTCCTCTTTGCTTCGTTTTCCTCAGCTCTAAAAATATAAAAATAGGAAATAGAATAAGAAAAAAAAGGAAAAGGAAAAATTTGAAGCATACAGTTAACAATGGCGGGAAAATTGACCGTTGCCAAGGGTACTACCCAAATGCAAAGAGGGAAGATTAAGATTAACAAACCTGAAACGAGATGGCGACCTTTGCTTTGAAGTCCGGCGGGTTGGTGGTTGGGCGCAGTCTGCGTGACCTGGCCTGGCACGACCGCCTGCCCACAGTGAGCACGCGGTCTTCCCTTTCTTCTTCATCCCCAAGCGCCACCAATCGCGCTTGTTGTGAGTTGCGATTCGAGAATCAGCGCACGACCTTTGCGGCCGAACTCATCATCGAAGAGAAACTCGAGGAGCTGCCACACGGTGTGCGTCGCACATTCGATGTCAAGATCGTGGATGGGACCACCAAGGCCGTCTTTACGGCGGAGGACGAGTGGGCGGCCGACTGCCTCGTCCGGCGCTCCACTTCGTCCTCTGGCGGCCGCGGCGCTCGCAGCAGAACAGCGACACCGCCACCCAAGATGGCCTTTGTGACATGGGACAAGATCCACGTATGGATCGGCGGTGAGCACCAGGGCACCCTCAACGACCTGCGTCGGGTGGTACCACCTGACGACCGTTCGTCGCGGCTTTCATCTTCAACTTCATCAACCAACGGCAAAAAGTTCAGCTCATCAACCTCATCTTCATCTTCCGCGAAAAGGGCTCGTTCGGGACTAGATGATGTTGCGGGAGACAGTGCGGTGGGGGAGGAAAGTGAGGAGGAGGAGTACGGGGACGAAGAGTGGCGAACGTTGGAGGAGATCATGAAGAACGAGGTCGAGGAGGACGATAGCACTGCAGCCGGGGAGAGTGAAGAGCGGCAGCGGCGGGAGGAAGCAGCGGCAGAGGACGATATCGAGGTCTCCTCGCAGGCCGGCGCCGCTGCTGCTGCTGCGGGATCGGAAAAAGTGATGACATTGGTCAGCAGCGAGTGGGCACGCGTCGACGGGAAGGAGGTGCGAGTGTTCGGCCGACCGTTCCTCGGCTTTGGGGTGCGACGCTTTGCTCACTTGTTCCACTGGCTTCATCAAGATGATGACCTTCTCTTCTTCATCATGCAGGCATTCGCCGTGGTGAAGCGCGGGGAGTGGGACGGAGTGCCCGTGGCGATCAAGTCCATCAACAAGCTTAAGAAAGGTGGGTAACATATATGTTGGCCACTCCGCCTCGATGGTAGTATTGAGTTAACATTCATATGAACACAGGTCAGTACGCACGTGGCGTTCAGAGAGAGCTCTCTGTATGGTGGTACGGCTGAGTTTCTTTGTTCCTATGGTAACTCCTATGCTGTTTCATGAATCCTTACTTGATGATTAACTCGCAGGCCTTCACGACATCCTCATATTGTGTCACTGTATGGCGCCCTTGAGAGTGAGAGCCACATCTACATCATCATGGAGCGACTGCACATCAATCTCGGCCAGGCCGTAGAACGCTTGCCGCACTCGCGTGTCATCGCGAACGTGCGCAAGTACGCCCCTTCTCCTTATGAATGCACGCCGCTATGTGCAACCTCACACTCAGGTGTGCTCTGATGGTGATACAGATGGGCCCTCCATATCGCTAGCGCAATGCACTTCCTACACTCTCGAGATATCCTTCATCGAGATCTCAAACTAGGGAACATTCTCCTTGTATGACGCCTCCTCCACCATTATCACTATGACTCCTACTCACCTTTGTGCTCCTTTTGTGTTTCTCTCGTCCAGACCAAAGACCTCAAGTTGTGCAAGATCGCGGACTGTACGTTCCGTCCTCTATTCTCTCCCATCTCGCTTCGCTTACTCACTGCCTTCACTTTAACGCCAACATGATTAGTCGGGACGGCGGTGGTGGAGAAGGAGGCGGACAACATTGTGGTGGGCACCACAGAGTACATGGCCCCTGGTAAGGCTCCTCCTCCTTTACTGCACTGTGCGGAGTGTATGAATGCATTCAGAACGTCGCTATCACACCTAATCCGCGTCCTTGAATGCAGAGATGCACACGCGAAGCCCGCACACCAAGAAGATGGACGTGTACTCGTTCGGAATCCTGCTGTGGAAGCTGTTTCATCCGCACAGCTACCCTTATCCCAAGCACGATCCTGTGAGCCACGGAAGCGGCAAGAGGCACCGCAACATGCTGCTCAAGTACGTCCGACTCTCAGCTCAATTCACCAAAATGATCTGCAACGAATCTCACGGACTCACCAACTGTTAGGGTGGTTCACGATGGCGCAAGGCCTGTTGTGAACAAGAACTTGGTGCCTCCTGCGTGGCGCGAACTGATGGAAGCCTGCTGGGCAGCCAATCCCGAAGATCGGCCTGCCTTCGCCGATGTGGTGCAGACGCTCAAGGATATGGAACACTGACACTGACACCGGCTACAAGAAGAACGCTTCTTCGTGGTGGGGACGCTATGGAGGCGTACACACCATCAGAATCTGCCATAACATTCTTTGTATTTTTGCGCCCGTGGATCCCTTTACGTCCGGAAACGGTTGAGTCAGATTCAGGTGTGATTTCACCTTCCTTTTATTCGCTCCTTACCAACTCAACGTTACAGGCACGACCTAACCCAGGGTTAGTCCTTCAGCCCTACCTACTTTTCAACACTGCTCAGTGATGTCCAAGCACGTTAACAAGGCAAAAGAGTTCTTTGCCCTTCTTGAGGCCGGCCAGGGCGCTTCGGCGATGGCGGAGCACGCCACCGCCGACGCCGTCTTCCAGTGCGCCGTTCTGCCCCAGAAGACCCTCGCGGACTACGCCAGCTTCATGGCCGTGCGTGACTCCTCCTCTCCTCTACTACACACGTGAAGCCCTTTAGTGAGAGTGGCACGTTTCTATGCGTAGGGTATCAACGTGACGCTACCTGACTTCTGGCACAAGGTCCACAGTGTCAGCGTCAACGATGAGCAGAATGTGGTCGTGTTCGTCGCCACTTGTGGGGTGCGTACCTTCCTCCCTTCCCACTGTGTCTGTGCCAAGTACCAAAGACGCACTGTGCAGGGCACCGCGTCAGGTCCCGGCGGTCCTGCTCCGCCCTCTGACCCGCCGAAGAAGACGGAGTGTGATTATACCTACTCCTTCCACTATAACGAGGAGGGTAAGATCACCAAGCTGCACAAGGTGTTCGACATCTGGTCCGCCTTCTCTCAGGTACCTTGGGACATGCGAATGTATCTGCCAAGTCACACCATGAAACTCACTCAGTATACGCTGGGGCGTGTGGCGCGTACAGCTGGGCTGGCCTCTGGGTCAATAACCACCCATCGAGAAGCCTGCAGAGAACACTTAGAGCAGTCACACAGACCCGTGCGAAGAATGATCACGATGAACTCGCCCAGCTTAAGGTTCTGGGCTGCTGTTGTTCTCACGAACTAAACTGCTATCCTCGACCACCTTCCATTTGCGCATGTGAACCACGAATACCGGGATCTCTGAGTCGAGAGGCATAGTGTCGGCTATCTCGCGCACCGTGCACAACTCTTGCAGGGGTATGATTTTGACCTGAAGAAGATGCAGAGAGTCCATCCTGTTAGATCCATGATTCTTGATTGAGTTGTAACTTGACTTGTCGTACCTCAAGCTTGCCCCATACCCAGACATCGGCGTTATCCGGCAGAAAGGTGTCCTCCTGAGTGGGATCGATCTGTACAATAATGTCCCTGCTGTCTTCCTTCAGTCTTAACCGTTCCTGATCCTTGGTGAGGTAGGGCAGCGTGCGCCAGCACTCAGCCTGTCGTCTCCGTCGTTCTTCCTCCTCTCTTTGCCGCATCCGTTCAGCTTCGTTGTCCGCGGCACCGGTTTGCTTCATTGCCTTCTCCTTCATCTTTCTTGCTTTTATTCTCGCAATGGACTCAATGCTGCGGTCCTCCTCTTCTTCGTTTTCCTCATCTTCACCTTCCAGTGTCGTTACTGATTCAGGGACCGTCGGTTCCTGCGCCTTGTTTCTAGTATCATCAGCTTTGATGCCCATCAGTGAGTCGTTGGTGACGAGCGGCGGCTCGCCTTCAGCAATGCGCCCTACGACGATCACCTCTGTACCAGTCATATTCGGCTCCAGATCGTTTAGACTCTTCACGAGCACTCCACCATACTTCTTGATCTGCTTCTTCCGCCGCTTCCGCTCGCGCTTCTTCCGCTTCTCTTCCTTCTTCTTTCGCTTCTTTTCCTTGCGCCTGGCCACTTGTAGCTCCAGCTCTGATGAATCACGAGATTCACCCATATAGGTGTCCAATCATCAGTTTACGTCAATCAATGCATTGACGATCATCAATGATGATCCACTTCAATGTCGCTGTGACACGCGCATTCGCTTTCACTCCTGCACTGTGTGCAGGAGCATCCACCCCATGTGTGTGAAGAGGACACAGCTGTGATGTGAGTCAGCGTACCTTCCAATTCGCGCAACTTCCGCTTGCGCTCATGCTCGCGCTCCTCCCGCCGCTGCTGCTCGGCCGCAGCCTCCTGGTAAGAGTGCCCACACGCTTCCCATCCAGACTTCTTCATGAAAAGATATTTAATTTATTTCAGAAAATTGAAAATATTCTGAAATAAAAATATCATTTTTGGAAATAAATAATTATAAAAGTGAAAAATAGCTGGCACCTCTTTTTGTGGAGGCTTGGTACTCGCCACGGGAATGGGGAACAGTGGTGTTGCCCCTTCTTGCATTTTTTCCTACTCTACCAAATTTTTTAAGTCGTTTCGAAATCACTTTCATTCTTTCCAGATTTTTTTAATCGTTTCCGCTCTTGGGAAATGATTTATTCAAAAGGAGGAGTGGGCAAGTTGTGGGATTCAGGGGACGTCAGCAGGAAGCGGAGGCACGGCAAGTCACTTGAGCACTTGAAGTGCCCTACACAGAGGAACGATGTGGTGCGTACTACGGAGGCGCAAGGATACCCGCAGGTCTTGAGTCACCGTCTGATGGTCGCAGGAATGCCTTGGGCCATCACGCAAGAACACGCCGGCCACCTGCTTGGAAACCGGAGCTTGCTTCAGCAAAGTACGGCGGGGTTGAACAGTGTCTTTTCTCACCACACACCAGCACACACGTACCATACCCTCGGTCCCGCGCCAAGTCCTCCTCCTTCCCTCTTCCTCCACTTCGTCCTCACAACATGAACGGAAACGCCAAGTGTGCCATCTGCCTCAAGACCGTCTATGCCATGGAGCGCATGGTACGCTGTCCACAAGCCCTCATGACTGTCACAACATACCCTTGTTGTGGACTTTCTTTTAGGTCTAACTCCTCTGTCCGCTTCTTCCTCTCCATCTTCTTCCTCTTCTAGGACGCCGACGGTATGACATTCCACAAGGTCCGTTACCCCCTCTATCACCATTGTTCTTCTTCAACTGGAAGAAGAAAACATAAAAGGGAAACCAACAACTTACCCCCATGTTCCGTTCTTCTTCGTGCACAGACTTGCATGAAGTGCGAAGAGTGCAAGTGCACCCTCAAGCTGGGCAACTACGCCTCCCTGCAGGGCAAGGTACTCACACCCTACATGTGCGACAGCGAAGAAGAACCGTTCTTTTAACTCCGAACACTTGTCCCCCCGCATACAGTACTACTGCAAGACCCACTTCAAGCAGCTGTTCAAGTTGAAGGGTACGTCCCACTGTTCACGCCAGCACACGTGTGATGTTGTTACTGTTCTCGGTCGGGTTTTGGTTGGTGGGCTACACCCAATCGTCTTTTTCCTTCTTTTTCTTTTTTGAAAAGGAAAAGGAAATAATTGAGAAAAAAGGAAAAGAAAAGAAAACCGACATTCCGAGCTGACAATCATCATGCAGGCAATTACGACCAGGGATTCGGACGAGAGCAGCCCAAGATGAAGTGGCAGAAGGACGGCGGACTGGGCTATGGCTCGCAGAGCATGAGGCAAGTCTCATCGGCTCCCGTTTCGCCGGTGTCCTCGCCGGTCTTCCCCCGAAGACAGGTGGCTGAGCAGGGCACGCCGTCGCCGCTGGCCCAGAAGCTGGCCGCCTCTAAGGCCGCCGCCGCTGCTGCTGCGAGCGAGGACCAGATCCCCGGCGAGGAGGAGGGTCGTCTTCAGTTCGCGGAGGACCTCCGCGCCTTCGAGCAGGAGCGTAACCAATTCGAATCAGATAAAAAGGCGTTCGAGGAAGCCAGCCGACTGCTGGAGGCCGAGAAGGAGATGCTAGAGCAGGCCCGCGCCCAGCTCGAATCCGAGAGGGAGAACTTCGAGGACCACAAGCGACAGATGCTCGAGCAGCCCGTTGCATAAGCCTCTTTCAAGAGGACATTTGCGTGTACTATCATCTTCCCAACTCTTCTGACTAGGAGAGACCTACATACATCCACACGAAAGGATATCTTCCTTTACCGCAACATGCGTGCACCATGACGATGCGTCTCTTCTCTGACCCAAGGGTTGCACCTCCGCGAGGGAAGCCGTGGTGGAATGCCACGTGGCTTGTATGATATTTCACACATGTGGGGAAGTACTTACAAGATAAAGCATCACGCACAGGCTTGTCAGAGGAGGATGACCATCAGCAGCGAAGTCGCGACTAGGCTGTCATTGCTGCTGGCCTTCTTCGATCGGGTCGAGAATATGAGGAGGTAACTTGAAAAAGTGGAAGGGCGCGATGACCACGGAGTCGTAGTCGGTGGTGATGCCTAACGATTACCAGGGCGTAGGAAGCGTAAGCAGCGCATTTCTTCAAACTGCTTAGCATGACCGTACCACTCTTGGATGTGCTGAAGTATTTGTTCACGGCGATGCTGATGTAGCGGCCGGCCTGCTTACGTCGCAGCGTACAAACAAAGTTCTGGGTCATCACCTTACCTTGGATCCACATTTCAAAGTTGCCAGACACGTCGTCCAAAGTGTAGGTGCCTGAGTAGTTTAGAATTGTTTAGTACCAAAAGCAAAGGACACTCAAGATACACAGTACCTGGAGATGGATAGCAAGATGTGTGCGCATGTGAGGCTGAGGCCGAGCCTCGCTCACGGACCTTCTCCTTCTCAGCCTGCTGCTCGAGATGACGCATATTGAACCATTTGAGCGCTTTTCGCGGAACATCGAGCGCCATGGCATACATCACTCTTCCATCGGGCAACAATCGCAAATAACGGCTGAGAGAAAACATCAGTGCTTTGGCAGGTTGATGCTCATGAGACCAGATGGAACGTACTAGTAGGTGACCTGGTGAACAGGCTGATTGTAGGACCACTCAGTGCTTCCAGGCCGGAGGTAGGTGTTCTTACTTACAAAGAGGCCGTCGAGTCGGGCGCGAGATCTGGTCATGAACATTTTCTTTACAAGATGTTGTGAGATACATGCTAGCTCATCTGATGGAACATTTAAGCAAGTGTACCTGCCAAGTACCAAACTTTAGGTACACCTCCCGAGTGCAGTTATGTGACCAAGTTCTGCAGCAAAAGAAGACGCAATGGTGAATCATAGTGGTTCTCCATCAGTGTGTTACGAGTACAAGAAAGCTTACCGCTGACAAATAAGGCGCCAGAGGACAGGTTCTCGAGTCAGACTGTAAGTCTTTTTACACGAGAGGGCCAAACGCACTAGCGACACCTCATCCAAGAAGCAGAGAAGGTAGATCATCACCTGCAATGAAGTGGAGGAGGAATCAGTGTATCAACCAGACACATCCCATCGACAAGAGGGCACGTACTTCATCGGGCACAGTGCCTATATGCAACACTGATGTCTCGACATCAGTGAACGGAAGTATAACAAGTGGCTCCTCAGCAGGAACCGCAAAGGGCAAGGGCTCGGCCTCTTCGCGCGAGATGAGCAGCGCGGCCCTCCGCTCCTGCTCCTGCTGTCGCTTCCACTCGTCCGTAGCTTTCGTGCCGCCAGGCGCATGCTGCGTGTGGCCCTGCTGCTTCTGCTGCTGTTGCCTCTTCATTGCCGCTCGGGCCGCAGCCGACGCATTCTTGTCCGAACCCGACGAGCTGCCTGGCTGGTCATCCCGCGCTCGCTGCAGCTCGTTCTTCCATTGCTCTGTTTTTTAAAATATTAGTGTTATTATTTTCCATAAAAGAGCATTTTTCAATCAATTTAAATTTTAAACATAATTCCATTGCCCTGTATAAAATTAAAAAATAAATAAATAAAAGAGCAAACATGAATATCAAAAAATAATAGCCACAAAGAGGAATAAATGAAATATTGATATTTACTTCAAATGTAATTTAAAAGAATTTAAATTGTTTTTAAAAAAAAGATACCTCGGAAGCGCGAGAGTTCCGTGGATTCATCAGCCGACACAAGAGGAGGAAGATCGGCTGCCGACACGTCCGGGTTGGAGGAGGAGGAAGAAGAGGAAGGGGTGGTCAGGGTAGTGGTGGAGGAAGGCTGTTCCTCTTCATCTCCATCGACGCTCTGCATTGTCGACCGAGCATAAACACCGGAGGAAGTCAGGGTTTCGTCGGAGGAGTGAAGTGATGCACTTGGATCAGTCCTTCTCGTTCACCAATGTAGATGTGATATGAATGGATCGGATGTAATTTTTTACGTGTTGGATAAAGATGAAATATATTTTATATAATCATCAACCACCCTCGAAAAGTTGTGTGGAGCTCTCCCTTGGGTGAGGACGGGCGGAGGAACGAAAAGGCCAAAGCGGCGAGAAGAGGTTGAGTGCAGATGACGAATTGCCGAAAAGTTTCGGAAATGATTACAAGATTTTAAAATTTTGGAAAAATCTCAGAACAGAGAGACCAGGGGGTCTGAATGAACCATATCACCATGCTGAACACGATCGAGTTCACAAGATCAGTCCAGGTCTTTTGTGACACTCAGTGATCAGAATCTAGTTATCACTCACCCACTACTGGGTGAGTCCTCATCAGCACGAGAAACGGAATCAACTACATGAGACACTTGATGAGAAGGGGAATCACGAGCCCCTTCCCAATGTTCCAAGTCTAGGGTAAAGGGTTATCAATGCACCAAGAAACATGCCAGAAATGTATAGGTATGGCGCAGTGGCCAATCAATTAGGGAGTTTCCTCAAGTGGACCATATCCGGTATTGGTCGATATCTCGTAATGTGAAAGAGACCTCCAGGTTGTAGTGTCGCTTCCAGTTGGGGTTTTGCACGAACCTGTTTTCAATCAGAATCAATCTGCTGAGCGACAAACAGGACGAAGAAGTTCTGTGAGTGGATACACTACCTTATCAGACCCTCGATAGTGTCTTCCTCCGTTACTTCAAAATCTCTCTCGTGAAGGAAGATGTCCTGTCGCCAATGTGTCAACCTTTTGATCGTAAACAGAGAAATCTCAGTCAAGGCACTCAGCAAGCATTGTCGGATAAGTGAGCAGGCATGTACGGCTGTTCTGGAGCTGTAGAAAGCACCACGTCCTGGTCCTTGGTCTCACCGGGGAAAACAACCTCAAACCAGGCACCCCAACCGTTGAACGTTCCCTTTTTTGTTGGCTTGATAGAAACCGGTGATGATATTCTCTGTGGTCACGATTGTGGAATGGGTTAGCTCAGCAGGAGGGCCAAGGCAAGTAAAATTCAGGCACCTGAAGCTCAGCAGCAGTGACAGTCTTGATGTCGAGCTCCTTGATCATGTATCCATCAGCAAGCAAATGCTTGGGCTTGCATTTGGCTCCTCGCATGCCGTAGTATGTGTACTCAGTCGTCGCAAACGGACTGACAAGACCATCAATCACTGATTCTATCTAGGTTCGTTTCAGAAGGAATATACATACATGAGGGGGCTCATGTTCAAGTCGGGTATGCTTCGCATAAACTTGATCCTCTTGTTGAAAAAAGAGGTCATGTCGAGCGGAGCCACGAACATGCGTGCTATGGCCGGGTACATCTTTCCGCCTTCCTTGAGCCAGCGGTCTCTGGCAAAGAGTACCGTCTCAAGCATAGACTCAAATACAAGGAAGGAACCCATCCACTGGAAGAGAGTAAGCGGAACGATATAAAGTCTCGGCGCTAATGTTATGAGTACCTCCGAGATGATCACGTCCACTTGCTCGGGAAGAGTAACATCTTCCATCTTGGCGTTGATGATCTGTACCACGTCGGTCAATCCGTTGCGATCCACCACAAGTTGGGCCTGTTCGGCCATACTGCTGGCTTCCACCGCATAGACTGTACATGCGAACACGAGCAGATCAGATCGATGAGACATTCCCTGGGAACACCACAGCACACCCTACTCGGAAAGAAAAGATAAACTCACCCCTGCTTGCGCCGGCGCGCGCGCACCAGCACGCAAGTACACTCGTGCCGCAACCCACGTCGAGCACGACCTTCCCCTTGAAGTCCTGCGGATTGCTCATGATGGCTCGGTGATAGCTGGTCATACGCGACTGGTCTCGCAGCATGTCCACATGGATGCCAAACTTGCCGTACTCCTCGAAATACCTGCGCAGTAGGTCATATTTTTAATTTCAGTTCATCGAACTGAGTTAATTGATTTAATTATTTAAGTTATGTTAAACACTCGCGAATGAAAAGAGAATGGAGGCCAAAAAATCAGTCAATGATGAGGTGAAGATTTCCTATCAAATTTTACGCTTTAAAGAACTGAAAATAAACTAAATTATCTTGAAAAGAACAACTTGATGTAGGGACGAAGGACATTCTAATGCGGGACGTTACCTCTGGTTCTCATAGGAGTCATACGCTGTGTGCTGCTCCATGGTCGTGGTGGTCGGTGGCAGCGGAACGTTCACAGGCAGGACGAAGTCGTCGCGTGGCGGTACGACCGGCGGCAGCAGCTGCTGGATGAGACTCAGATCGGCAGCAGCAACTGGTGCCTGGTTGCTGTCGTCGCTGGTGTCCATTCTTTCACCTCGGTGGTTGCGGGTGGACGACACCAGCAAATGGCAGCAGCTCCCGTAAATTGAGGAATGAGAAGAAAAGGAAAGGAAAACAAAGAGAAAATGAGAGAAATGGAAATTATTAACAATTTCCGAAATGATTACATATTGTCTGAAACTTAACGCGTGGAATGCACGAAAACTTCGCGTGCGTGATCATCAAGCCTTGGTCTCGGTCGTCTTCTTCTTTGGCGTCTTCTCGGCCTCGCTCTTCTCTTTCTTCTCTTTCTCTTTTTCCTTCTCCTTCGTTTTCTCCTTCTTACTCTCGTCCTCAGCCTTCTTGGCGGCCTTGTCCTTCTGTTTCTTGGCCTCCTTCTCGTTGCTCGAGCTTGACTTTTTGCCGAAGAAGCCGGACAAGCGTGATGTGTTTTCCCGAAGCCTTGCGCCCTTACGCGGTGAGAATAGGTCAGGTTCGTCAGCCTTGGTCGGAGAGGAAGGTTCCTTGGTCGGAGAGGAAGGTTCCTTGGTCGGAGTTACCACAGACTCAGCACCAGAACGCTTCTTCGAATCACCGG
This sequence comes from Acanthamoeba royreba, assembly GCA_000826365.1. Lineage (NCBI taxonomy): Eukaryota > Discosea > Longamoebia > Acanthamoebidae > Acanthamoeba > Acanthamoeba royreba. Next base: position 5,024 of record CDEZ01021867.1, on the reverse strand, counting down.
ACGCCTTCTTGCTTCCATTTTCGAGTTTCTCCTCTCCTTCGTCCTTCTTTTTCTTCTCTTTCCTCTCCTTCTTGGGCGTTTCCTCCTTCGCCTGAGTCGCTGTTGTTTCAGGCGTCGCTTGGCCTTCATTAGTCTTCTTCACCTTTTCAGTTTTCTCTTCGATTTGTTCGTGGACGTCGCTTTTAGATTTTTCATCACTTGAATCTGCCGCTGGATGGGTCGCGGAGGTCGTTATAGAGGTAGTGCTTAGCGCCGATGCTGACTGCGTAAACTCCTTCTTGGCCTCCTGTGCAGTTTTGAGCTCCTGGATCTGCTGTCTCAGGGAATCGAGCTCCTCTCTGCTCGTGGTATCTGTCTGCCGGTTGTCCTTTTCCGCAATCAGCTTCTGTACGGTTTCTTCTAACTTCTTGTACCGTTCCTCCTGCTGTGTGATCACCTGGAAACATAGAAGCAGTGTGTCAGTGCATGTAATGAAACTTGTTTCCTGATCGTTTCTTGATCTTGTACCCGTTCCAACTGTTCCACTTTCTGGTCATGTGCCTGGTGGGCTTCGGTCAGCTTCTTCTCAAGATCTCTCATCTTCTCACTGAGTTTAACCCTCTCTTGTTTCTCTAGATTGAGCATCGTGTCGATAGCTTTCATCATCTGTTTAGATATTATCGATCAGCTTACTTGCATAAGTGTAGGGCTTTGTGCTACGCATATACCTGCTGAACTTCGCTTCCGCTATTGATCTCGGATACTTGCATGCTCATCGGTCGCTGTCTAGCTGCGCTATTGCGGCTGCCAAGGCTGGTCGTAGCCTTTTCCTCCGTTCCATTCTCCTTCTCTTCTGTACTAAATGGTGAGGCTACTCTCCTGCAACCAATAATGATTGAGCACCAGTACCCTTAGGCGGTTGAGGTTTGATGGGCACTGTGTTACGTTCGGCACTGGCTGGTGAGAGAGAGCCATACTTGGCAGTGATGGAATTGAGAGTCACGTTTGTCTGATTGCGTCCCTTCCAGAAACGGCCAATCGGGCTTATACCTCCTGTTGTTGAACGTAATTAAGTGCTGAGATTCGTTTACAAGCGTTGAAAGGTAGAACCAACCGTTTCCAGAACCTGATTCCTCGCGACTCTTCTTCTCAGCCTCGAATGCCTGCTGGGTAAGGACTTCCACCTTCTGCACCCAGTCCTTTTTCTCGCCCTCATTTGTGGGAAAGAAGTAGTAGATACGCTGCACAGATGCAAACAGACGATTAGCATCGGTTAGGCAAAACCATCAATGTTCGAGGTCTCACCTTAGCCTCCAAATGTGTGACCTGGAATCCTGCACTGACTTCCTTGCCCATAGCAGCAAGCTTGATGCCGGCTTCGCTTTTGTCGTTGATGTCGCTAACAAGGGATCCATTGAGAGGGATCTCTCCTTTGAATTGATAACGAGATCCCTTCTTTTGTGTGTAGATGAGCAAGTCGTTGAAGAGGAAACAGTATCGCACTTGGCCCTTAAGCTTCTTATTGTACTTCATAAGGTCACCCTCTTTGTGGAAAACGCGTCCGAAGGCGGTCACCGGTTTCTGCACGCACATTGATTACTACTCTTCCCAATCATAAGATGAGAGAGGAATATACGTTGTAGTCATCCAGCAAACCTTCAATCTCCTCGATCTTTTTCTTATTCTCCTGTGCTGCTTTGTTCGTGTTGACTCTTCCTGCGATCTTCAGCCAGAGTGAGTAAGTATAAGACTAACTAGGAATCGGCAGGAAGGCATGTACCTCTTCGAAGAGCTCCTGCGTGCGCTGAAGATCCTCTTGCAAGCTATCGGTGGTGAGCTTGGTGAGCTCCCTGAAGAGTAGAGGGTATTTGCAGATACCTACAGCGTAGCGTATGTGCGTGTGAGCCTTCAATCTCAAGTGTGTCGGTTTGGTCACGTACGCTGGATTGGTTTGATAAGAAAGTCCCGCAGGTACAGACCTTGTGTCATTTTCTCCATTTGCGTCTGTGCACTCATGAGTGAGGTTACTGCAACGTAACCAGGGTGATGAGGAACGTACATCCAGCCAGGTCTTCAGGTTCGTGTTTGAGTTGATGCATTTTTGAAGGAGATCAAGAGCCTGAATGTGATCCACGCAGTACTGGCCGTAGACGGCTACTAGACGATCGGCCTAATTACCCGTCAAGAAAGAGTCATATGATTTCGGTCGATGTGGAAAGAGGCATGCAAGGGGATGCGTACATATTGGATGAACACCTGACTTATCGATGTCACCATCTCCTCAAGAGTAGCAGCCTTTTCATCCTTGTTGACCATGTCGCTGATGCGGTGGTAGATTTCGCAGTGAATGAAATACAAGAACTCCATGTTGGAGAAAATGTGTGAGACGTCGGAAGACTTCATGAGGTGAGCCGAATTGCGAAGCGGAAAGAGATAGGCCTGTGTGCGAAAGCACCTAGATATTAGCACGCTTATGGGAAGCAAACTCTTTAGGGCAGAAGCGGCCGTACGTCAATGCAGAGGCGAAGGTCGTCGATATAGTTCTCCTCTGTCATCAGCATTTCCTCAACTACGAGTGCCCTAACAGTCCCACAATCCCATAGTGTGAGGAACGAATAAAAATACGCGACACACTGGGTCCAAACAACTTTATCCTTTTTCGTTCCTCTCTTTTTGAACTCCTTTTCCTTGACCGGTTCGTTGTTTGGCCACTCAAAAATGAAGACCGGATAAAATGAAAAGCGAAAGAGAAAGCGAAAGCGAAAGAGAAAGTGACTGGCAGTCTAAGTCTAATTACCGACCGGAGAGGAGGCTCAGAAAATGAAAAAGAGAGAAAGGCCTCGTACCGCCGGTCGGCTGGCGTCTCACCGTTAGGGATAATGACGCTGCCACTTCCGGAGCGGGGAGCCGGGCTGAGCTGTCTCGACCCTCGGGCATTGGAGTCTTTGCGGGGAGGGGTCGGACTTCCTACATCAACCCAATAATCGGAATGATGAGATACAAGACACAGAAAAGATGAAGAAGATCTACCGCCTTCCGAGGGAGGTGGTAGGTCATATTCTTCATCTTCAAGGTCGTGGAAAACGTACCGCCTGGACCCGAGTTCTTGGTCCGTTCTTTCATGCGTTGCTGAAGGAGCTCCATCTTTTATGCGGGTGCAGATTTTATTTGAACCCGGACGAGACGACGCCGTAACACCAGTTCGTCTTTTTGTTGGGTTGGTCTCCGTGTTCTTTCGCCCTTTGTCCGTTCGCCGTTGGAATCGCACCTGATTGGTGACTTGAAAATAACATTAATTTTGAATCGCCAGCTCCTTCATCGGATTTTTCCGGGATCAAATGATCCTCTTCCAATTGGTGGGAAATCTCGTCACAAAGAAAACATCCTTGGTATGCCCAACATTTTTGCCGACGCACAATCTTTGATTTTGATAGGTGGATTTTTCTGTAGACGAATTTTAGTCAACGTGCGCCTTTTTGCTGAAGACGACAATTACAGTGGTGGCGGTCAGCACGGTCTGTTCATACCCTGAAGGCCTCTTCATTTGCGCTGGCTACCTAAACACTTTCAATCTTAGTGGAACCAAGTGTCGGGGAGAACAGGTGAAGTTCAGGCACAGAGTACCAGAACCCACTACTAGTAGTCAACACACGTAGACAACTTCGACCCCACCCGAGCAGCATGGCAACACCTGAGGCGAGCCCCACCACGTCGCCAAGGGGCTTCCTGAAGGACTTGACGTTCGCACTCGACCTTGGGCTGGGCCTGCCCTTCAAGGCCAAGCAAGAAATTAACCGTCTTATCACCAACCATGGCGGACGCATCTCCTACATGATTAACAAAAAGGTTTTGTTTTTTTTTCAAAATTCTTTTTTATGTGTTATTTTTGGTTTACTATTTTATTTATTTTATTTTTGAATAAAGGTAAATGTCAAGAATGGTCAAAAATCAAATAAATACAAATAAAAATACAGCTGACGGATATATCGTGGAAAATGTGTGATGGTGTGCGCAGACTTCGTATCTGGTGGCGTCGGAGGACATTCTGGAAAAGAGCTACTCGTCGAAGCTGCAGGCAGCGACGCGGCACGGCGTGCCCGTGGTGACGCTCGACTTCCTCAAGGACTGCGTGGAAGCCAACGGGCTCCTCTCGGCCAAACCCTACCTTCTTCAGCCGACCAGCACGTCCGGCAGCCCTGGTAGGCAACCATGATGATGATGATGATGATGATGCATGATGATGATGCTTGATTCATCCTGTTGAAGTTGATGTTGTTGATGACTGATCACACCCTGCAGGCACCAAGTCTGATGCGGGAATGAGCACGATCAAGGTGACGGCGCGTAAGAGAGCTCTACCACGCCCGCCACCCACGGTCCGCGTGTGGCCGTACAAGGCCACCGACAGTGAATGTCCACATTGGCCCGAAGACAACTATGAAGTGGCCAAGAACGACGTTCTTCAGGTACGAGTGATCAAACACGCATGCATTTGTCATGTCGAGCCAACTGACGTGTGGCTTGTTATGCCGAATGGATTCACAGAGCGGAAGCAGCTACTTTGACATCGAGTTGCATGTAGCCGAACCGCCCCGAAGAAGGCGAATGTACCGAGTGTTCACCCATTCGGGTAACGTGCATGACCTTGACACCAACCCTGAGGCCGGCACGAAGGAAGTCCGCTATCTTGGCAACCTGCAAGTACGGCCCATTCCTGATCTTCGCGCCTCTCGTGTAGCTTTCTTACCTGTGAACACGAAAATAGGACGCCGAGACTACCTACCTGAAAATGTACACAGAGATGAGCACTCAAGGCTACAGGCCAGTCAATCTGCTATCCTCCAGCCTGATAGGTTCCGATAGGGTACAACGCCTCCACTCCTTCATGGAGGTAGTCCATGGTCTTCTCGTCTGATCACTGTTCCATATAAGGCCAAGGTAGCTGGAAACAGGATCGTGCAGGGCCCTTCAGCACTCTCTGAACCGGTGCAAAGGCTTGTAGAGTATTTGTATTCAGAGGCCACCAACAAAGTTGCCTCAGCCGT
>CDEZ01021865.1:0-37787 GCA_000826365.1 Acanthamoeba royreba | reverse complement strand
TCCTTGATAGCTACAAGCTGATCGTTGTATTGGGCCGTGTAGATGGTACCAAAGGACCCGCTGGCTACCTCATCCAGAATCTGCAGATGATCATATTCCACATCTCCTGCGAGCAAATCCCAGAAGCTCACAGGCGTCTCTTGCTCACCTGTTGTCGGTGGAGTAGGATGTTAGAGAAGAAAGTGTCTTTGAGCGATGAGGTAATTCGCGCTTCACCTTCAGGATCATCCTCGTCTAGGGGTACCGCAGTAGGCCTTATTGTCGACTTGGTCTCCACAGCAGTTGAGTCTACATTGATGGTAGGTACGACTCCGCGTACAGCAAGGCGCCCAGGTGGCGGCGGCATATCATCTCCTGCCATGGTTAGCCGGCGAGCAACAGCACGCGGCTGTGCGCTTTGTGACCCATCGAAGCGCGCCACAGGACTGCTTGCGCCGTCTTCATTGGGCTGTCCAATCGAGCCGCGTCGCATACGAGTTTCGGTGGCGGCAGTGACATCAAGCCTTTCCAGGCCACGTCTTGCAGGAGGGCCGTTGTCGTCGCGCGGTGATGTTGATTCGACAGCCGTAGCGCTAACCGAGCGTTTACGCTTCTCGTTCACCATCAAGCGGGCGATCTGTCCTCTGGGCGGTGCTCGTTCAGAAATTGGGCCGTCCTGCGATTCGTTGTCCCTCGGTGGGAGTGATGACGTTCGCTTACGTTTGTCCCCATCTTCGGCCACCGAAGTGACACGGCGAGGAGTTGCGAAGCTCGGCAACTCACTCTCAGAGGATAACTTGGAGCGATTGATGCGGTTTGGTGAGAGCGGGTTCGGTTTTTTGAGGGCAGGAGAAGGACTCGGGGGTGCATCCAGCCCGCTAAACAGTTCTGTGATAGTAGGAGCGCGTTTCACCAGCCTCACTGTGTACAAACCAAATCGCGTTAGCCTGAACAAAACAAGTGCGACATTAGCTTTCCCTACTTGCAACAGTCTGTGAGCCGTCAACAAGATCTACGAGTTTGAGGATCTCTCGCTCGGGCTTCGTAGTACCCTTGGCCTTTGCCAACACAGTCCTAACCTTTTCCGGTAGCTCATCTGTACAGGAGGAAAAGCAACAGAGTAAGTATGTCTCAACAAATAACGTAGTGCGTGTGAGATGCGTGTACTGTCGCCATCGCAAATGTTGATGAGGGCCGCGCCAGCTGCCATCTTAAGTCTTATATCCGGCCCCTTTTGCGTCTGGATGATGTTGAGCAGCATCTTAAGCCCTCCTAGCATCTTCACCTTGGCCTTATTAGTGTCTGAAAATGAAAATGACCAGTGTTAGATAACTTGACCTTCTGTGAACGAGAATCTCGTACTATTATCAAGGCACAGGTTCGCAAGTGCAAAGGCAGCATTCCTAACAACAGATTGATCTCTCGAATCTCGTAGTAGGACCACAAGTGGCTCAATCGCTCCTGCTTTGCCTGCTTCTACTCGTGCGAGAGCTGAGTGTAACAATTCACAGGGGTTAGAATTGAAAACTCATTTGAACCTCAAGATTACAAAGACGAAGATGGATCTTACGGTCTTGCATGCACAAAAGGCCGATGATATTGGCTGCCCACCGCTTGGCTTCATTGTCTTTCTTGGGAGAATCAACCATGCGAACTAGTGGATCAATTCCGCCCTTCTTGACTACCAAGTGTCGATTCTCCTCTGTAAGCAAGAAACATGGATAAGAACGGAGCTTAGATCCACAGGTGAACTTTCTAGCGCTTGTACCAGGCCCGAGGAGGTTGCCAAGAGCGAAGGCAGCCCATCGATTTACACGTATATTGGTAGAGTGAAGACAGTTAACTAAATGCCCCACGCCGCCACCTTTGCTTACAATTCGTACGGCTTCCTCTGAGTATCGTGCCGAGTGAGTACCAAGCACAGGGCATCGCAGTTAGATGAGGAAAGGTTCGCACCGCTGTCCATGCAGATGATACCAATTGCATTGCATGCCCATCTTTGTACCGTTTCGTCGCCTGATTTGAGTAATCGCAGGATATAGTCCATGCCTTTGAGCTCGAGTATCTCCTTCTTGTTGGCATCTGATTAAAGAAGTAAGACCTCATTGTTACTGTTAAGATTATAGGTGGCCTGTGAGTGTATACCATTATCAATGCACATGTTGCCCACCGCACACACGCTCCAGCATTGAACTTTAATGTCTCGAGACTTGAGACGCTGCACCAACAGCCTCAAGCATCCATGACGCGCCATCTCTTGACGATTGTTGGCTGCACAGAATGCCACGCACACATGAATCAGCTCGCTCATCCTCGTGTGTGATCAGAGCACACTAGGGTACGATCGTACCATTATCCTTCGTGAGCCAGGATATAGTGTTGGCTGCCCATTCCTGAACGCGTGACCGGGACGATGCCAGGCTTGCCACGAGGCTCTTGGCCTCCTCCTCAGGCAGCGCGAAGTCGGCTGTGGCGTAGAGGTTCATCCGGAGGTTAAATAAATTACACTCGGAGAGAAAAATAAGTGGTGGTTTTATTTATCCAATTCTTCAACCAAAAAATTGCCCTCAAAAATCGAAAAAAAGAATTAATTATTCATTTATCCGCTACATGAGGAATGTGTTACCAGTTTTTTGCGCTTTTTCGGAGAGGTCCTTGAGGTAGTCCACCTCTGTAAGAGAAAAAGAATTAAAAAATGTCAAGTCGGCCCGGCAGACTTGTAGGGCGAATTTAGGGGACATGCTGCCGTGCCTTTCTTGGTGGCTTGGCTATTGCCCATCTGTGCACAAGTGTCGGGTGGTTCCTTCTCTCCTTCGTGGCCGCGCAAGTTAAGGTTGTTCCGGAGGTGTGCAGAAAGGGAAGCAGAAATAGCCTCCTTCTCTCTTGCCTGAGATGATTGCAAATTCTTCACATTTCAGTATTTTTCAAGTTATTTTGAAAACATGTAATGTTTTGGGAAATTTGTTGACGATTTTCCACTTCGTGTTCCGTCCTTGCTGTCACACACGCGCGCGGAGAGAAGAGAGAACGGCATTGAAATGGATAACACCAAGTACTACACACACGTGAAGGAGGAAAAGCCTGACTTCCTCTCAGGGTCCTCGCGACACCCGGACTACTACCACCGCACTTCCATCGAGAAGGTGCGCGACTGGTGGGCTGCACACCCCATTCTGCGCAAAGTGTACCAAAGCCCAGTCTTCCTATTTATTTATGACGCCTCTATTTTGTTTTATTTTTTAATTCCACATTGTTTTTATCTGATTTTATAAGAAATATCAAATTAAATGACCAGTAATGCGCAGGTATGTGGGTCTGGCCATCACAGTCCTGGTGCTCGTGCTGACGCTGGTGCTGGTCATCTTCTTCCTCTCCCCGCGAGACCCTGAGCTCATATTCAACTCGGCCAGTGATGTCAAGCTCTCCTTCTCTCCCTTCAGTTTGGCTTTCAAGGTTTTGTGCGCTTCCACTTTCTGACGTGTGCATCGTCACGTGTGTGCTTGAGTTGATGGCGATGATGATGATGACTGATGGACTCTCACTCGACACTTGATGACAAATTCTGGATGCATTCCTCATACAGGAGCACTTTGTGGTGGACAATCCAAACTATGTCCAACTGAATGTGAAGCTCTTCACAGGTGCTGTCTACTACAATGACACCAGCCTTGGAACGTGGGACTTTGAGCCTGCGACGATAAGCCTGCGTGATGACAAGGTGCGTCGATGCACCTTGGAGTGTGATTGATTAACAGTCTGTTGCTCACTCATGTGCCACCAACAGAGTTATACAATTCCTGTTAACGTAACAGGCCCGCCTGCCGTGGCTGCCTCCATTCAGCAGGAATGCGCTCGGAACTCAACATTCACTCTACGCGTTGATGGCTGGGTCGGTACGAGGGCGAGGGTCTTGTTCTGTTCCCGATAGAATCACTCAGAGCTAATCATTATCGATCATGTGCAGGAGTGAACTTCATGTTTTATGATGATTTTTGGAGAACTTCTTATCTCCGCAAATTGCCCTGCGCCGCTTCGTGATCATATGTATCCTTGTTATGGTACACAGTACTAGCAACATGAGTACTACCAGTGCTTCACACATCTAGCCGAGGTGAATGAAAATAATGGAGCATTGTAGTGGAGATTGTTCTGTACATCAGACCATCTTAACCATTTTGCGAGAGGACCAGAAGGGTCCCTTACTCCGCAGGTGCCCCTCTCTGTGCAGGTATCCGCGACATAGGCTCACCACTGCTGCAACCCACCACACTGCGGCCAGAATGTAGATGAACAAGATGGTAGTTTCCGATGGCAGGCTGCACTGCTTGAAATAGATCTCCGTCAGTTCTTCATCGTCGGGTCGCTTATCCTCTGCCGCAGGCGGTTCTTGTGGTTCCTGCTCGTCCCCACTTCCCCAAACATCCGGCGGCCGATCTTTGAGAGATCCACCCCTCATTTGCCACCGGCTCGCTGCTAAAGTGCCATAACCCTCCCAAACTTGGCTCTCCTCGCCTTGCAAGTCAGTCGAAGCTGTATCGTCACCGCCACTACCCTCACTGCGCACGCCCGATTTCCTCTTTTGTTTTACTGTGCAAGTATTAGATCACTATTGACAGTGCAGAATAAGAGAAGCAGACATACGATTCGTTGGATGAACTGTGGCCAAGACGAAGCTAGGATCAGCACGATTACGCCAATTGAATGTAGATACTGTAAGTTCTTGCACTCCTGTGACACATACATTACAGGAATCATTAGCTTGTCTTTGTTAAGCAAGGTGGACTTTGGGTAGTATACCGTTGGGGTGATGGTAGAGACACGAGTAATGGGTGTGACCAGAGAACACGAAGGCTGGATTGAGAGTGCTCATTATGAGTTCCGTGGCCTCCCTGCTAACCACATCCTTATGGGGAATGTTGTCGTATTTCAATACCCCATCTTGCAGCTCATCGCCACGAAACTCAGATAGTTCTGCAAAGCAAAAATGATCAATGAGTCATTCCGGTAGAGTCAACTGCAAAGTAAGTACTGGACACGAGTTCTTGAGTCACATCGATGTCGATACAGAGCTCCTGGGTTGCTCTATAAAGCGGGAAGTGAACGAGCAGAATTGGACGACGATTCCTCCCCTCCTTGGCAGCGGTCGCGAGCTTTTCGGCAATCTGCTTGAGCTTGTTGTCCGCGCTTCTACAGTACATGCAATCGTCTTCGAATGCCATGGAATTGAGCATCACAAAGGGTTGTTCCTTAACATAGAACAATCTATTCGAGTCGCCAAACTCCTCTTCAAACCGCCTGCACATTACCGCAAGCTATTAGCCTCAATGCCCTACAAGTGTCATCCAAGCAAGACGGCGAACCGTATGCGGCTGGAGGACATTCTGTCGTGGAATCCAATATCGTGATTGCCCACTACGACTTCAAGAGGAGTGTCTGGTTCGTGGCGGAAGATACGCCTGAAGCGCGAGACATCGCCTTCCCACTGCCGTAAGGTTGTCCACTAGAACATCGGATGTAAAGGCTCAAGCATCAGTCATGTGCCCTAACATTCACATCAGCCTTTCCTGCGTCATGTACCTTGCCCTCATCCGTAGCATCACCGAGGAGGATTGCCGCGTCGGGAGTGAGAACATCTAGAGCCGATTGGAATGCGCGCTCCATCTGCCACTCGCGCCGTGCTCGATCAAACCAGTGTCCGTAGGGACTGCAGACGTGGAAAGTGGGAAAGAGATAGGAGGTAGCAGCAGCAGAGGGGATTGTGTAGGAGAATGGACTATTGACCATCAGCGCAGCCTCAGTCTTTTCCAGATACCAATTTAAATGAATTTGTAAATTATTAATTAAAAATTTAATTATTTAATCAAATTAGGAAAATCCAATCCCATTTTTGAGAATTAAAAAAGAAAAAGAATGAAGAACGAAAAAGGAGGGAGCTGGTGGTCGTACCCGAGGAGGTGGGTATCCGCAACGAGGAGCAGGTGAAGGCGGTCATCAGTCCCCTCGTACGCAGCGGAAAAGGAAGGTGGGGGTCCAGGCCAGCCCCCACAGCGCACGAGGGCGACGTAGTAGAGGCCATACTCGGCCACGAAGAGCGCCAAGACAGGAAGCAGGAGCACCACCCACCCTCGCGATCGCTGCCACGCAGCCCACAGCGTGGGTCGCAACCAGTCTGGCGCTCCCTGGCCGCCTGCAGGCCCCCAGGCCTCGGCTGCCCGCCGTTCCATGCGTGTGGTGCTTAAAAAAAAAAAAAAAACAGGAAAAACGAAGAAAGATCGAAAAAGGCTTCGAATTGATCATTAAATTTGAAACTTATTCTAAAATGGAGGACACATCTGACAATGATGCCATCGGCGTGTGCACCTCTGGTAACTCCGCCTGTAGCTGCCACGCCAGCGTATTCATTTCGTGTTGAGTCCAGACTGATCGTGGCCACTGTTGCAGTCGTATCCCATCAGGATCACAATTCGACATCTGCCACATCGAAAGTTATGGACACTGGTGGAGCTCACTGCAACGTGGATTGTCCCAGGGGAAGTGGTGAACTTTCCAGGACTTATGATCTCAGAAGGCAATTTCCCTTTCATGACGATGATATGATCGCACTGGCGGCTGCTCCCTATGGTTGAGGCTAGTGAATGGAGCGAAACTACGGATCGCCTGTCTCAGGGCGCTTTTAATGTAAGAGATCCCTGTGAGTCTGTACCAAAAGGCCTCTATTCAATCGTGAATTGATGGGCTGATGGCACAACTTCGTCGCATCCACAAAAACGATGCGATGAACACGCCAAGAAGCTTTGGGGGAGCACGTTCTACTTGGCGTACCTGTTGTACCTGTGCCGCCCCATCCTAGGATCTCAAGAGGAGCCAATCGTGCCCTCAGAGAAATCTGAAACGCGTTTGGCTTTTCCGATTTCTCATGGCAGACAAATTTCCTGACAACAAAACGTGCACAACCGTTTTCTCAACCCTTCACTTCGCACACGCGAGGAAAGTGTACCTGTTCGGACTGTGTTGGCCACTACGACATCTCTGAGGACCAAAAGGGGAAGAGGAAAGAAAGCACTCCCATTTAGAATTAATTTTTGAAAAACAGAGGATCGGAAAATGGGTAATTTCGTTGCAAGTAAGGCGTTCCTGCCGCCCTACCCGTCCTACGATGAACAGATGCCCACCCTCGTGTGGGCCACCTCCAAGATGGGTGATCGCATTCCCTGCACCTACTGGGCCCATTCATCGTGCGTATCCTTTTTAATCAATTCAATTAAATAATTAATTAATTAATGAATCTCCTTCCGCTGTGATCTCCAGACCTAGATTCACAGTCCTGTTCAGCCATGGGAACGCAGAAGACATAGGGCAGCTCAACGAGTGGTTCGGCTTCCTCTCCCGCTCGCTTGCCGTACGGGTCCCTTTCACTGTCCCTCTTCTCTCGGCTCCTGCTGCTACTTCTTGAGTACGCTCTGAACATCGGCGAGGCTGTGGTCCCTCGGTGCACTCCTCCTTCATCATCATCCTGATCGCTTGATGGAAGGAAGCGAGTGGCCATGGATGAAACCATCATCAAGAAGAGTTTACCTGTTGAGGCCAACTCATACCTGACACATGTAATGATGCAACTGCAGATCAGCGTGCTGAGTTACGATTACCGCGGCTACGGGCTACATCCTGGCGTGCCTACGGAAGCCTCGTGCTATGCTGATGTGGAAGGCGTCTACGAGCTCCTCATCAATGAATACAAGATTTCGCCTTCCCGCATCATCTTGTATGCCTTGCTGTCAACGGGTCAGTTCTGTGCTTAACTTGAGTATTGATGGCTTTTCCCTCAGGTACGGTCGATCAATCGGGTCAGGTCCCACATGCTACCTGGGCCAGCGACTTAGTGCGCTTGCACGAGATAAGAACCGGTCCTGGTGGACTCCCTCTCTTCTCTGCCGGGGACCTTCGGTGTAAGCCCTTCTCTTTTGCCAAGCTTGATCACGGTAGCTTTACTGATTTTGTTTCAACAGAGATGATGACCTTGATCCTCTGAGCTCTTCTTCATCTCTGCCTGCTGGATTCGTCCTTCAAAGCCCTATCGTACGTGGTCATCATGTCTTTTGATTTTTCTTTGATGACCGACTCATGCATGTGCTTCAGGCCAGCGCCATTCGCGTAGTCTCCACTACGTTGGCAATGTTGCCAGTAGATATCTTTGTAAATGTTAACAGAATTGGTAACGGCCTGCACCTCCATTGTTGCTCCTGTGCTATTATGGTCTAATCGTATCCTGCCCAGGCAAAATTGAGATACCTACGCTTATTGTTCATGGTACAGCAGATGAGGTAGTGCCCTATTGGCACGGCACTGAGCTTTTTGAGCGAGCCGCTAAACCATACAAGGTACATTCTTAGACTTCCTTGTGAGTCCTCCTCAACTAACTCTCTTGTGCCACTTGCAGCTTATCAGCTTGGACGGGGCGGGTCATAACAATGTAGAAGCCGATTACTTAGATGACCTGCTGACTTCACTCAACGAGTTCTTTATGTATCTGGAGAAGAAGGATCAATATGGCGAAGAAGACGCACGATCATCGTCGACCTCTGGCGACCGAGCAGACGACGGAGACGACGACAGCGAAGACGAGGCGCGCTCCTAGCCGTCCTCTCTTACTGAGCTTATGCTGCACCCAGCAGCGTGTATGTACACAGCCGTAAAAGCACAGCCAGTTAATGATTCAGGTTGTTTCTGTATCAAGCACTAGCACATTTCACTCTCTTCACACGCCCGATCCGGAAGCCTGATTGAGCTGCGTCACAGTTTCCTCTACCATCTTTACCAATGAGGACGGCACGGCGGGATGAGCGGAGGAGAGAAGGGCAAGCTCTCGCTGCGCGTGACTGAGAGCATTTGGGAGCTCACCCTTGAGCTTGCTGTAGACCTGGGCCAGATGCCAGTGAGCGAGCGGCAGAGGTGCTCCCGTCCGCCGTTCCTCCCGTCGTATTGAGTCAAGGAACACGGCCCGCGCCCTGAAGAACTCCTTGTTGTGGGCAAACACCAGCCCTTGCAGGTACAGCCCGACCGGATGAGGATTGCCCTGTCCATTACAGAAATGGTTGGTAATCATCCACAATTGATGGAGAAAAGGACATACGGGCTGCATCTTGGCGACTCGATTAAGCGTGGTATGAGCGTCATCCCACTTATCTAACGAGATGTAGAGTTGGGCCAGCTTGAGCAAGGCCACCAAGCGCGCGCTCTTGTCTGATTCACTTAACAAACTATCGATCTGCTTGTAACTGGACTCAGCGGCGTCGTTCATGCCTTGCCTCGTGTAGACCTCCGCCAGCTCGTGCAAGCATAAGGGCACATGGCCGCCTGCACCACATTGCATGTAAGCTGGCCTGCTGCTCGACCTCACAATTACAGTTAGTACCACTTATATCGATGGCATTCTTGTACTCTGCGATAGCTAGCTCAGCCTTCTGTTGAGCGAGATGGCAGCGGGCCAGCTGCCGATGGTAAAAGGCTTCTACTTCCTTCTTGGTCGCTGCGTCATGGATCAAAGACCATACGTTAGATTCATCCAAAATATATAAGCTGATGGGAGAGGTTACAGTCGGTAGCTGCATCCTTGGCTAGGCTGAGGGCTTCCTCTATGTCGGCTTCACCGCCCTTCAGGAGGCAGCAGTCGCTCAAAGCAAGCCGTAACACGAAGATCTTCCCCTCGACCTCTTGTAATTGTGTTAACAACGCAGCCTCGTCGTCCTTCTGCTTACCAACGAGAGGCTTGGTGCTCGCTTTACGTAGGCGATCGAGTGACTGTTGAAGACTCGCCTTATGTTCTGTGTGAAGGCCGAGCACGTGGCGCAACAAGTCGACCGTTGAGGGGGCTTCGATGTTGGCTGCAGGAGATAGGAGACATTGAGAATAGGTCGCAGTCGCGAAGAGGAACCATGAGTGCTTGTTCAGCGGATCTACGTGAAGCATCTTGGTCAGGTGCCTTATCACATTCTGTTTGAAGCAGCAAATGCACATAATTAGCACTACGACAAATTACAAGGACAAATCTGCCGAACCTTCATGCCGCCATCCCATCTGGGCTCCTGTTTATCTTCCCCAGGCGGCGGTACATTACGACCAAGCCGAAGCAGAGCCTCCGATATGAGCCGATAACGCGACAAATAGTTCTGGATTTTGAAAGTCAGCTGAGCAGAGAGGTAGCAGCAATTCTTCGCCGGGTACCTGTAGCTTGGGATAAGTAATGTGCGACGAAGTAGTGCATAAGGTGCGTAAGGTATCGCCGCTCTGGAAGTAGTCCATTACCTGCATTTATCCAATGATTTTGTTAGTTAATCAACAAAGTGAGGCCACCAAGCCGGCACGAAAATTGTACCAGCGATGCAAGGGAATCCCACTGGTGTTCGTCATCGGGGTGAAGATGGTAGGCCTTGCTCAGGCTCTGCTTTGCTTCTTGCCTCCGATTCTGCATATGAGCAATTAGTGCTGAGTACTAGGACTTATGGCTGCATCAGAAGATCTTGCCTGAGCCAGGTGGAGGATAGCTTGCATGACGTATAATCCAGCTGAAGGCACTTTGCTCAGCTTCTGAATTTGCTGGAGAGCCTTTTGCGCCACATCGTAATCCGCGATAAGGATTCCCAGCCCACTCATCATCTGCCAGCCACCCAAGTAGTTGCCGTCGGATTTAACACTAATATTCGAGGAAATGGATGCTAAAGTTAGGATTGTACACTGCCTCAAGCTAACGTAAGCTGACTTACCATTGCATGACGTATTTCTTGGCCTGCAGAATATCGCCCTGGTGATATGATAGCTGCGCGAGCAGAAGGAGCGTTTCCTTCTCCGCTTTATTGAAAGCCTGATCCTTGGCCTTCGCCTTTATCCCCTTAATCAGTCTATGAACATACAGCACTTGAGCATTGTAAGCAGTGGTACCGTTTCGACAGCTGAAAGAAGCTGACGATGTGTTTGCACACTGTCATCAAGCTTCCCAGCCAAGAACTGAGCTCGGCCAAGATTCCACACCTGCTGGACATCTCGAATATCCTTCAGCTCGGTCGAAGCTGTGACACGTACCGCACTCATGTAAGCAAGAACATGGGGATCACAGCCAGAGGGAGAAGGAATATGCACCTCCCACACCCGCACGTGTTAAGTCCTGCACCGCCTCATCGAATCTTTTCATTCGTACTAGAAGGCGTGCTCGATTCGTCAAGACAATGCTCGACTTCTCTTCATCACTAAGCCCATCTGGAGTCCATCTCGTTAGCACCGATAGAAGCCCTGGGTAGTTAAGAAACATACCGCTTCCGGAAAACGGAATAAGAGTGCTTAGGATTCTCTTTCCGCTCGCAGACTGTTTCTCACCAGAGCCTTTGTTCGGAAGGAGCGAGAGAGCATTGGTGAAGCAGCGGTGAGCAGCCTGATAGACGCCCCGTGCTTCGTTCAGGAGACCCAGCATATTCCAGCCTCCGGCGGAGTGTTTGTTAAGAGGATGAGCACTAGAAAGAACGATCAGAAATCTACAGAATACTTAAGAGGCTTTTGGTGAACTTACCGCATGTATACATCCATTGACAGCATAGCCGGGTGTATGTCACTTCCGCCAACGATGTAGCCCGTGTAGCCCATTCCCTCTCGACCTTGCCACTACGAAAAAGAGTCAAAAACATTTTCGCAACCAGAATACGGAATTAAATACGTACGGTATAGTCTTGAAGCGTGCAGGCTTGCTGATACGATGAAGTCGCTGCTGTCAGCGGACGAGTAGAAGTTGTGGGGTCCGTATGAACCTCAGCCAACAGCGCATGTCCTGCCCAAACTGATGCGTTATCTGGGTTCAGGGACTGCACTTTAAGCAGCGCCTGCTCAGCTAATTCATAATCGCCATGGTGAATATACAGAAGACTCAGGTTCACCCACGCCTTGTCGTCCTAAAAGCAAATCAGAACATTAGAAAAAGAAAGAGAAAGGCTGATAAACGAGTAGCTTACGTTATCGTTGATCTTGATCGCTGTAATAAAGGCGTGCTGACTAATAGCTGGGAGAGTTCGGTAAAGCAGCACGCCCAAAGTGTTCCAGTAGAGGCCATTCTTTGCATCCATCGTAAGCGCTCGCTTAACCCAAGATACCGCTTCACCAATCATCTTCTCTGTTAGGTCAACAATGGCCTGTTTAGTTACGTCCTTATCTCAGTCGGGTCGAATAGAAGTGTGATCTGTACCATATGCTTTTCCATCGGTTGGAATGTGAGTTTCGTAGACAAGTGCACGAAAGTATGAATTCACCGCAAGGTCATAATGGAGGGTGGCACAGTTGGCATCGATTAGGACAGCTTTCTCGTACGCCTTGGCACCTTCCTCGAGCCGTTTCAGTTTTTCGTCCCTCTTTTGCTTGATGTTTTCGGGAGTCCAGTCCTGATGAAACAGACATTAGAAATCAAGCACAATCGGCAAAGAGGAAAGTTAAGGAGGAAGCTACCCCGGAAGGCACATAAGGTAGGTGGTAGTGAAGCGTATGAACGTCACCAAGCAATTTCCAGAGGCACTGCAGGTTATCTTGAATCTTGATACACTCTTCAAGCATTTGTTCAGCTTCACGTAGATTGTCCGACGCTCTTATGAAAGAAGAATGGGTTTGAGTGCACAATAATGGATTCTGTAATCAACAAACATACCTTGCGATTAGGCCTTCCGTTATTTGTGCTGTAGCCAAGGAAATGAGAGCCTGCGCTAGACCCTTCATGGCAGGCAGGTAGGTCTCCTTGCTTTGGAGGATGTCTGAATTTCAACAGTAAGACTTAAATGGCTGATGACAAAGAGTTAATCCACGTTTACGCACCCTTGAACAGGGCGGTTGCTTCCTCGGTAAGACCGAGCACAAGCTTAGTACAGGCGACCTGGTAGCGTGATGCTGCGCAAGATGGGTCGAGATCGAGAGCCCGCTCGAAGCCCTTTAGTGCAGCAACATATTTGCCTGGAGACACATCAAGTTAGAGAAGGCTTGCACCAGAAGGTGGTGAAACAAACCGGTTGCAAGGTAACACTGTGCAAGCCCCTTCCAGCACAGATCATCTTTGGGGTCCAGCCTCAATACGTTGTGAAAGGCCGGTATGGCGGCGTCATACTTGCTGCTCTTGAGATAGTGGAAGGCTAGGTTTCGCCAAGCCCACTTCACTCTGTCAATAGGTTTTAGTTGCGCCAGCAACACCAAGGTACTGACACTGTTGTAGGATACTCACCTGTTAGACTTGGAAGACACTTCCTTCCACAGTGTCACGGCAGCAGCCTTCTGTCCGCTTTGAATATATATTTCACTGCAATAGAGGAAGATGAGAGTTAGGCAGGTCAAAGGCGCGTTTGGTAACGGCAGAAAGTAATACCTGAGTGAGGCGCCAGCGTCACTGTTGAGCGAATCGCTAAGCGTGAGTGCTTTCTGGTAGCATCGTTTGGCCTTGGTCAAATCTACTTCGACACTACGATAGTAGTGGCCAAGATAGGTGAAGTTGCCTGGGAATCTAGGGTCCAGTTTTGCCGACTGCAAGAACTGGGCCTGTGCGTACAGCTTATTGGATCGGAACTCGCCTGCACCACCGTTGACATAAGGAGAGCTTGCCAAGCAAAGAGAAGGAGAAGAACGTACCACCCATGTACCAGTAGCTTCTTCCGAGGTGGTAGTAATACGAAGCTACATGGGCATTGACCTCTACAGCAGACTTGAACAGTTTGCTTGCAGATTCGTAACGCTCACTGAAATCATAAGAGCATTGAGTACTAACAGATAGTGTCGGGAATAGGCACATACCGCTGATACTCAATAAGACCGAGTTGAACGAGAGCATCGTCATGCTTCGGGTTGATTGCAAGCACCTTCTTGAACATAGCCTCGGCCAAGTCCACTTCCTTTGCTTCCAAGTATGTCTCTGCTAAACCCTAATTGACAAGCAGCTGTGAGCCTACGATGAAGAGAATCAGAACTAGATCTAGGTACCATCATTGCTAGTGTGTTGGACGCATCCCGGTCCAGTACGGCAAGGTACAACCCTTGCGCTTCCTTCCTTCTTTTGGCCAGATGATGCACCTTGGCTTGTACCAAGCTCAACTTCGTGTTGGCACTGGAATATGCCCCGTTATGGAAACAAGTAAGCGGATGTCACATGTGAAGAAAGAAAGAAAGAAAGAAAGAACGTACGTATGCAGTTGTGATTTCATCTGTTGTTCGTTGGCTTTAATGGCCTGAAGTCCCTTGGTTACGCACTCACTACTGTGCTGAAGAGATTGATTCCGAAGATGAAGCTCAGCCAGAAGAATCCAGCCAGGTACCCAGGTCGCTGCATTATAGTTGTCACTAAGTGGATTGTCTTTGTTATGCTGCCGGATCATTCATACCATGGCCCTTCAGGCCAGATGCAATTAATGCAATAAGTTCATCTACCGATCTACCTTGCTGTTCCTTGCTCTGATTTCACGGGCACTCGTAAGCATTACTCGGAGCGAAGGCGAGCAAGTGTTATACCTTGACAAACTGCGCATGTTGTGAAGGCGGCGGAAGAGGTCCCAACAAAAAGGTCCCAAGAAGCACCCAACTCAGAGGTCGATGCGGGAACGACCGCACCAACCGTTTGAACAGGCGTTGTTGTTCGTCTCTATCAACAACCGAGTTATCCTCTTCAGCAACTTCTAACAGAATCTCGAATGCAAGAGGAGAAGTTGGCTGCCGTTGCACAGCATGGCGACATCGCTGAATAATTTCGAGCCGCAACTGTTCAGGAATGGATGAGATCAAGAGCTAAACGGTCATAAACAGCACTATGGTATACCTTCTCTGATTCCTGAGGATCACTCGATGAGGCCAGAGCGCCTCTAAGTCGTTGAATATACTCTTCATGAAATGATGCCGTGCCTGGAAGGTCCATGTCAATCACCCTGAGCAGCAGCTGATTGACCTGGGCCACCGCCTGAGCCTTGTCGTCGTGTGTAGCTCCCTCTCTTGCGTTTTCCTCTTCTACTTGTGCTTTATACTGTCCTAGCAGCTTGCGCAGCATCTCAAGTGCATCTGCTTCATTTCCTTCAGCCAGGGCAGCTTCCAGGATCCCGTTCCATATTGCAATGGCCTGATCACACGTGTAGAACTATAAGCAAGCAAACGTCTTGACACTGATGAAAGTGGAATGGCTGAACCTTCGCACGGTCGGGCGCTTGGAGGTAGGCATCGGCGAGCTTGGCCGTGAGATCCTTTTTCCTCTTGGGTTGGTCCTCCCTAAACACCACGATCGCGTCAGTGTTGTTTAGAATCATCCTTCACTCGAAATACATGGTGTGCGCACGGAATGAGCTTCAGAATGGCCTCATACACTTCGGCAAGCTTCGCCCACTGCGAAGTCTTCTGGTACAGCTTGGCCAGACCCTACATGTATGGGTGACCAATAGACGTTACAATTGTTTACAGATTTATTGTTTAAAAGGATAATCCTTGTTAAAATAAATAGTTAAAATTTTATTTTATTTTAAAAGCAAAACTATACATTTTATCGGTAATAAATCTTTCAAGAAAAAGGAAACAAAGAAGAAAAAACATACCTGCCAAGCAAGAATGGTGGCGGGCTGGAGAGTAGTGGCGCGGCGGTAGGCCTCCTCACTCTGTTTCTCCTGTCCGAGCTCGGCGGCAGCAAGACCGATGAAGACGAACACGTTGTAGTTCTTGGAGTCGAGCTTCAGTGCCGTTTTGCAGTGCTGCAGCGCCTCCTTCCACTCCTTCTTGTCCAGCGCCTCCCGTGCGGCCTTGAGTTCCTGCCGCAGCTGCGCCTTCGGGTCCGCCATCTGCTACCACAAGCACCCTCGATAAATCTATTGTCACACAAAGAAAAATGAAGAAAATATTTTCTCCATAAATTTCCACAATATTTTCTTTAGAATTTTCAATAATTTCTCTTTTCTCTCTGGAATTCCAGGAAGGTCCCAGTCCGCAACTTGGTGCTTCCAGTGCTTGTGCGAAGGAGGAAGATGGCAACGGGAGTGGCACGGTTTAAGGCGTTTCTGCGGCGAGGGCTGTCGCTGGAAGGATTCAAATTCGCGCTCTATCTGACAGTGCCTGCCGCCATCACCGTGACGCTACTCTATCCGGGACAAGTGTCGCGCCTTATCTCTTTCGTACGTGATTCTTGCGCAGCAAATTTGGTATTAAATTAGTTTTAATTTTCCCAAATATCTTTTATCTCATCCATTTTATTTAATCCGAGCTCATCATATATCTTCGCAATACTAATAATATTTTTATTTATTTAAAATTCTGTATTGCACCCAGTTCCCGTTTGTGGTGTATCCGCCAGAGGATCCAACTATGCGCCGAGTCAATGAGGAGTTCAGGAGGAAGCAGCTGGAGGCCCGGGAGCGTCAGTCGCAAGCAGGCACCATGCAGGACAAGCAAGCCTAACTACAAGACAAGGACACCTGTGATCACGAGGTGCCGACGAAGGTGCAGACGAGTGAATGGTGCTGGCAGTGTTGTGCTTTCCTTTCGCAGTCAGTGTATGTACAGAAGAACAAGGTCAACTTCTTGCTTGATCCCACGCGCTGGCACGGGGCGATCGCTGGCCAA
This sequence comes from Acanthamoeba royreba, assembly GCA_000826365.1. Classification (NCBI taxonomy): domain Eukaryota; phylum Discosea; order Longamoebia; family Acanthamoebidae; genus Acanthamoeba; species Acanthamoeba royreba. The sequence continues at coordinate 21,212 of CDEZ01021865.1, read as the reverse complement.
AGGGTAAAACTGGCCAAGTCATCGCGCCACCGGTGGCCATCATCAGTGCAGATCCAGATGGCATAAGGCTCACCATTCGTCGTCATCCTCGAGCACGACAGAACCAATACGTTGCTTGAACAGGGATATGTCGTGTTGAGGCGTGCGCTGGCTCTCCTCCTTTTCCCACTCTTCGCCTTCATCATGGTCGTCATCGCCTTCTTCCCAATCTTCGAGATCGTCATCATCAAGGACAGACTCGTCCTCGCCCAGGGCGTCACTTCCCTGCTTCAGGATACGGACGATGTCCCGCAGGCCGCGCATGGAGGCAAAGTACAGCGAATCCTTGCCTCCTACCTTCATGTGTATATCTGCCCCTCGCTGCACGAGGTACTTTACGACTTGTGGATTACCTGTGAATGTATGAGTAAGAGGAGTCGTTCGTACATCTCTGGCGTACCCTTGAGAATGGCTGTCACGAGCGGGGTGGAATAGGTCTCCTTGTGGTTAATATCAGCCCCGTTCTCCACCAGCAGTTTGACCATTTCCAGATTACCGGCCGAACACGCAAAATAGAGCGGCTTGTGCCCACCGCCTGCTCACCGTCGTCAGTCACTGGGCCGATTTCACCATTACGATCAAGGGCTAGTACCAGTAAGATTCACATCAGCGCCGCACTTGATAAGCAGCTTGGCTATGGGCAAGTTGCCTCGAAGGTCAGCCATGGCCCTCACTTTGTAATTGTCCTAGTTTGAATGTTCGTCAGTACAGTGCTGAATCATCTTTAAGCTCGGAGAGAAGGTACCTGGACGGCAACTACAAGAGGTGTATACCCCTTGCCATTCTTTTGGTCTACATCCACAGGATCTTTTGTATCACTTGCTCGCTCGCAGAGCAGGTGTCGAACAATTTGCTTATTGCCTACGGCCGTTGCGAGTAGTAATGCGCTGTTACCTCCGTTATCTCGCCGGTGAACGTCCGAACCCTTCTCGATCAAGAGTTGAGCAAGCTTCATTCCGGTGTGCTGATTTCGCAACAGGCAAGCCCACAACAATGGCGTGCGTCCCTCCACATCGTCCTCCGCATTAACATCTATCGAGGAGGAAGTAAAATCAGTGTGACATACGTGATAAAGCTAAGAAGCATCCGATGAACATACCTGCACCATTTTCTATCAGCAGCTTGATGATTTCAAGATAATTCTTCTCAAGATCACCCGAGGAGAGGTTCCTCCTGTTTAGTTTCCTAATAATGTTGATAAGCAGCGGGCCTTTGCCAAGATTGAACCCGTCCTCACCTGATCAAAGTGGCTTAGAAGGAATATTCCACACAGTAAATAGCATTCAGGGATAGCTTACCGCTTTCGCCTATTGCTTCCTCTTCCTTGTCTCTTTGGAAAATGTTGACACGTTCTCGGTAACTCTTGCTGCGCGATCGCTTGCTGTGGGCAGTCCGAGGCTCCTGTTCCTTAGCCTTGCTCTTGTAATCCTCCTCGTCTTCCTCCATTTCACAGTGTTCGCCCCAGCTTACTTCGTCATCAGTCCATTCCTCTATGTTCATCTCGTCATCGTTTCCTTCCTCCGGCGTATCTTCAATGCGCATTGCGTCGGCCGCTTGGCCAACCGTATTTACATCTGCTCCATGCGCGATGCAAAGCTTAACTAGGTCGAGATCACCTTCAATGCAAGCCGAATAGAACGCGCTCACTCCATGGGCCTTGGCATTAACATCGCAGCCACGAGCCAGAGCAAGTCCAGCAACTTCAAGCCGGTCCTGACTTGCTTGGTCCTTAACTCTCTGCTCCCGGAGAATGAAACTGCCGCTTGTCCTTAAGGAGCTAGGCCGTTGAGGAAGAAGAGTGAGGAAGTGGAGGCAGTTGCGACCCTGAACATCAGCAACCTTAACCGATGGTTGCTTTTCATGAAGGAGATACTTGGCCAGTCGTATTTGCCCATTTCTGCACGCGTAAAGCAAAGGCGTCATGCCCTCCTTGTCGGCTTTATCGATTGATTCGCCTATGGTTAAGCAAGGCTTAGTCGGGATAGAGCATGGCGCGATTGTGTCAATACTTCGACTTACCTCGAAGCGCAGCAAACAGTAAGGATTCATCACCGTAGTCTACAACGTCAGAACGATTAACTGCGGCGCCCCTAGTCAACAGTAGCTGCGCGGTAGCCACGTCATCCTTCGCAAAGGCTTTCCATAGAAGCGGGTGATCATCGCTATCAATATGATTCACATCGGCTCCCTTTTCGATCAGCAGATGGACCATATCTGTCATGCCATTTTCTATAGCAAACCACAGCGGAGTCCTGAAGGGCGAGTCGTTGTAACTACATTGAGCCATCACTAGCAGAAAGTCATGATGAGCAGCTACCTGCGTTGGCTATTCCAGACGTTGACGTTTGCCCCATGTTCAACGAGTAGCTTGGCAATGTGGGGTTTACCCTTCTTACAGGCAATTAGCAACGGTGACATTCCAGTCTTCGTCCTGATTAAATAGAAGAATGGACATGACAAGAATGTACAATTAATGGGAGAATTATTGAGTACATTTGATAGTTGATGTTGGCTTTCTTCTCCTCAATAAGATATCTGACTGTTTCGACGCAGTCACGCTTGCACGCGTATATCAGCGCCGTCTTGCCCCAGTCATCGACAGCATTTGCATCAGCGCTTGTCTACATTCACGAGTGTAAGAGGAAGAAGCTGTAGCATTGGACATATGTGTAATTTTACCATGCACTTAAGAAGCAGCTCATTATCTCCATAGTCTGAACCACCTATCATATCAGCGCCGGCTTCTTTGGCCTTGTGGAGAAGAGTGCTGGCCAAGTGAACGTGGTCGCACTGGCCATATGTAGGTTCTTCAGCATTGAAAATCGAGCAGACAAGATACTTCTATGAACGCGTACCTCAAGAGCATAGAAAAGAGCGGTGCGGCCGTCTTCATCCTTCGCTGTGATGTCAGCACCATGAACCAAAAGCAGATCAAGAATCTCACTTCGGCCTTGCATCGCAGCGTAAAAGAGAGGCTGTACGCATCATAAGGAATAAACTATGGTTAACACTGATAAAACAAAGCAAACACCAATCGTCTCATACCGTTTTCATCTCTTCATCAGTTGCGTTGACGTGTGCGCCGTGTTCGAGCAGCGTGCTGACGACTGTGGTCTTGCCTTTCCTGCAAGCATGGAATAACGCAGTCTTCCCTTCATTGCCTCGTTGATTCACATTGGCGCCCTAACACATTCATGCATGCAATCAGCATGCCTGAACGCATCAAACAGTACACGCCGCACCTTTTGCAGAAGCAGTTGCACGACTTCAACAAGGCCACGTTGTGTGGCATAGATAAGAGGAGTGAGATCCATCTCATCCTTCAAGTTGACGTTCACGTCAGGTGACTCGCTCAGTATCCGCTTCACCTCTGCCACGTCTCCATCTTCGCACGCTTTCGCTAGCCCTAGGCCTGCCTCTGCACGCGGAAATAATGAGTTTCATGCTTGTTTTTTATTTGATTTTTTTACAACAAAAAAGTGTAAATCGAAATTCATTTAATTAAATTTTGTTTCTTGAAGATAGAGGATCAATGTAGGGTACCCTCTTGATCCGAGACATCAAAATCCAAGTCATCGTCCGGATCATCATCGCTACCCCTCCACTTCCGCCCACTTGCGAGGCGCGACAGGCTAATATTGCCCCGACTCGTGCTCAGATCAAAATCGTCCTCCGATTCTGAGGAAGCCATGCTATGTGTCCTTTCTCTCGATTCGATTTGGAGATTTTGTTCAACGGATAGATGTGTGAAATTAAGGTTTGCGGTCACGCAGACTTCTTCCTTCACCTTTTCTCCGTGGTTTCGTTTATCCGTCGGTGCACCGTGTGCCGATTGGCTTGTCCTCTTCCGCTCCTCTGGTGAAAGCCACAGAATCTCACACACAAGAAGGCAGGGCAAACGAGAGCCTCGGTCAAGCCTGGAATGCCCGCGCTGCGGTGGCTGCTCTGGTCTTCTGTCCGGGCCAGTTTGGGCACAAGCTAGAAGATGGCGAAGTCGGAGCTGGTATGGCACTATGCTAAATGAGACTCAAGGGTGAAGCATCAAAGAGCAGTTCGCAGAGTGTAGCGAGGAAGATCACGTATATTGTCGGCGCAGCTCACCACTGCTGCCGAGCGACTGATAACTCTTTCGCTTGCTACTGTTGTGAAGACTCTGTGGCGAATCATAGTCGTAGGGCGACCCAGTCCGGCGCTCGGTGACGCTGAAGAAGGAATTTGTTCGCGTGGGCGTCATGAAGTCCTCGTTGCCACCGTAGGATGTGTGAAGCGGCCACAAGGTGGGCTGAATGTACGAAGGCTGGCTGTCCTCCTCTTCATCGTTTTCCTTATCATCCTGCTCCGGGGCGGCGTTGTAGTACTCGTATAGCAGATATCTGTGCCGCGTCAACATGAGATGCCGTGTACTTTTAGTCAAAGAAAAAGGTAGTTACCGTTCTTCTGCTTCCGTGTCAATATCTTTCTGCTCGATGGGATTGTACATGGCCCGCTGCGTCCACTTGCCATTGTACCAAACCCAGAAGAGGAATGTAAGTGGTGGAGGTAGTACGAGCGCGAAGCCGCCAGGGAACTTGCGGAGCGCCATCACGGCGATCATTGCAATCTGGAAGAGCAGCACCGAGAACATGACTCTGTGCGAATTCGATTCAGTACTTGGGTTCTCAAAGCACCAGTGATGAAGAAAATAGCATTACCTATTGAAGCAGGAACGCCACACAGTGCCTGATGACTGATACTCAACTTTGTGCACATAAACTATATTGTACTTGTTGACGATATAGGCTATTGGCGAAGACTTAGTAAGAAGGTTGGCCAGCAAAAACGAACAGAAGGGGTCTATACCAGAGACAAAGTAGATGAATCCAAAGAGCAATGTGAGGGGAGACATAACGGAGTAGAAGATGACGTAGGTGAACACGAGCAAATCGGTGGCCATGTTCCAGCCGTAATCGAAAGGTTCCACTTCGCCCGCCTCCTTGGCCTGCGCAACATACATTTGCAGGACTTAGTCACTCAACAACGCATGTAAGAGCTCGATTTACCTCCTGGGGCGTAGTAGCCGACCGAAGCCGAAGGTGACGACGGAACATGGGCCAGAGTCGAAGCAAGCCGAATACAAAATTGCCGGTTATGGCGAACATGGTATAGTTGGTAAAGTAGAGGGATTGGCGCGGCAAGGCCTGTAAACACACCCAAGGTTAGCAATAACCATTGTATAATACTCAGGGTGAGGGTAACATACCTGAGCGATAGTGTGGATGAGGAGGTCCGGATTGGAGAGGAAATCCATGAAGGTCTCGAATACGGTGCCACCAGTGGTGGAGACCACAAGAACATTGAAAATAAGGATTGTATAGTAGTGCTTCATTGCCTCCTTCTCGACAAGCGACTTGGCGTGGAAGCCTACAAAAGTATGGCAAATCAGCAGCTGTTCAATCACAGGACTACGAAGGAGGGAGAATTCATACCAGACCAGCGTACAAGAGCGAAGATGAGCGGTTGTGAAGCCAGCATTGACGCCAACAGCACTAGACCGGGAAGAAAACCTGTACGATGCAGTGTGTTATTCAGATCTGTACAAGGTGGGAAATGTGGAATAATAGAGTACCCTCTAGCAAGCCGAGCCAGATGCGGTTAAGATCTTCCGTGAAAGATAAGAAGGGGAAAAAGACTTGAAGAGTGTTTAGACGGGCCAGCGAAGCGATGAAGAGCGTGGGGATCGACCAGAGAAGAATCAAAACCACCACGGCGATGTGTACGATGACCATGCGAAATACGTGAGTGTCCCGAGAAATCGGCAAATGATTCCAAGAAATATCGCTGGGCTCGGGCGCAGGCATCACGATCATCTTCTCGTTGTTGAAGGGGAATCGCTGCTCTTCGATGGGGAACGCGCTGTCAAATGTAAGGAAGGCCGTGCGAGTCGGCCGGAGGGAATCCACGTCTTGAAGGCGCTCGATGTCACGCTCAAGATTTGCGAGCTCAGCCTCCAGCTCATCGGTGCGAATATGCGCCCGAGCACGAAGCTTTTTCAGCACCTCATTTCGCTTTTCCAGCAGTTTGGAGAGGTCCGTCGTATCATAGACAAACTGAATATACAAAACCTGGGCAGGATAGCGTTCCTGTGAAAGGGCAATTATAAGCTTGCACCACACGGAATTCAGACCCTAGGGTCGTAAGAACAGGAATGGCACTAACCTCAAACCACGCCGCAAGCTTTTCCCGGTCCCCAATCATCTTCTGGGGAATCTCTTTGACGAGTACGGTGAAGGTGCGGCCATTCTTGGAGTAGAGATATCGCCCTCGGTGAGAAATGAACCTTCGGAAAATTTGCCAGATGACAAAGACTGAGTAGGCGGAGAAGAGTATAGCAAAGAGCATATGTGCAGTCAAGGCTGGATCATCTGTAATATTCGAATGCAATCATAGATAAAAAGTGGTCAGTGTGAGCCACAGAAGGTCTTGGTGGCAATCAGCAAAGAAGGAACAAACCGTGCGAAAGCGAAGCCATGGTAAATCGGGCCATTCCTGTGGCAGTTGCATTGTCAAGGTTGGTGTTGTCGTCCAGGTAATACTCGCTGCTTGCACTGACGGTTGCGGTCACTGTCGAATTGTCCTGCTGTGGTATTGGCTTGGCTGTAAGGTCGATGGGCAGAAGTACGATGAGGGACCCTATGTTCATGCCAAACGTGAGGATAAGATAGAGCTTGAGTGCCCGAAGGTAGAAGACCGCATCGACGCCCTGCGCCTTCCACACCTTGGTCTCTGGATACCTGACCACAAGCGTCAAAGATAAGCCATAAGTCACAGAACCCGATATTTTATATAAAATAATAATATCAATAAAATTGTTAAATAATTTACATTCGTAAATAAATAAATATTGAAATATTGAAATATAAAATTATTATTTAACGACGAAGCGAGCGTGTACTTGATAGTGTCCCAAATCCAACTGAAGAAGCCATCGTTCCATGTGGGCGCAAGCGATTTGCTGTCCTCGCCGTGTGGACGATCAGTGACTTCATAGTCGGCAGGGGCGGCACGAGGGGCGAAGAAGTCGCGCCGCTTTCGTCGCCATACGCTAAAGATTAAAATGCCGAGTACGCTGAGGACCGCGTTGGTGGCCAACGCCGCCAAAAACTGCTCCACGGATGCATCGCGTACACGCACCATCGTCGATGGAATCTGCTGACGCGGCAATATATACTCAGTCCAAGAATGCTGGTGTTTGTGCAGGACCAGGCCTGCCAGGTGCCGTTGATCAACGTTGCCTGTTACGAATGCGATTCGATCTTTCCAATTTCTTTGCCAATGTAGTCGTTAGAGGGGGATGGAAGATGCCTGTCCTCGAACCCTCTCAAAAGAACCGTGCAGATCGAAGTCGGCCAGAAGCGCCGACTGCGGAACTCCTGTGAGACAACAGCGTGTGTGTAGAGCGTCTACAGGTGGTGATGTGGTAAACAGAAGCTAGTGTCGACAGAAAAGAAAATGGCGGGAAACTCAGCAGGAGGACAAGGTTTTCCCGCCATTTTCTTTCCCTGCATGCAGAAGGGGAAGGGATGGAGAGAGCACCCCAGTTTGAAAAGGACCAAAAGGTACTGTGCTACCATGGGAACCTCCTCTACGAGGCCATCGTACGTTGTATCCCACACACACATTCAATCGACCTTCCAGCGTCTGCTGTGTCATGTAAGAAATGACGATGTCCTGATGGCGTGTGATAGATTTTAGACCGCAAACAGCAAGAGGGCAGTTACGCGTACTACGTGCATTATGTAGGATGGGCTGATCGGTACGCTGCCTCTTGGATTTCGTCAGCTTCTGGTAACCAGAATCAAGAGATGGACTTTCCCTCACGTTGTTCCTTTGGGAACTGATAGATGGAACGCGTGGGTGCCGGAGTCACGCATCCTGCCTATCAATGAGGCTAACGAAGCGCTCAGGATGAAGCTTCGCCGCGAGAACGCCCTCACCTCTTCGCAGGGTGCCAAGGATAAGACGACCATGCCCGAGGTGCTGATCCACCCGCGTCACTGTTTTAACATCGCCATGTGGTGCTGATCAGATCACTGCACGATCGATAGGTGTTGGACAACATTCTGTATCTGGAAGAGGAAGCCTCAGAAGAGATGAGCCAGAACTGGGGTGACGAAAGCAAGTGCACGTACGGCGAGGGCTACATTGATCAGCCTGTCTACGCTTGCCGTGAGTGTTCCCAGAAGGCCGGCCAGCAGGTAACACATGAAAAAAATCCAATGCACAATTTTTGTACTGAAAGCGGTCTTTGCAGTTTGGATTCTGCTACGGATGTAGTATGAAGTGTCATGTGGATCATACGGTTTTCGAACTCTTCGAGAAGCGGCATTTCCGGTGCGACTGCGGCGTACCACGATCCGGATGTACCTGCACCCTTGATCCATGCTCTCCGATGGCAGGTAAAAAGCTCCTAGATAATGATGAGAACAAGTACAACCATAACTTCGACGGGCTCTATTGCTGGTGCAACAAGCCCTACGACCATTCGAGTGACGTGACGATGTACATGTGCGTCATGTGCCAAGACTGGTATCATGAGCAGTGTATCAAGGATATGGAAGGCGATATTCCAGCGGAGCAGGATTTCGACGACTTCTTCTGCAAGGACTGCGTAGCGAAACATCCGTTCCTCCTCTGCTACTACCCTCAGTTCACGGCTTTCCCTCAAAGCTTGCCGAAGGCCGTCACATCGAGTGAGGCCTCATCCTCTACCTCAACACATCCCTCTTCGTCAGAAACAAAGAGTGATATCAACGCTCCAGCAGTTGGCGCTAAGCGCAAACGAGAGGATACAGACGACAGTGGACGTGAGCACGTTAAGGAGGAGGAACCAAGCCAAACTTGCAAACTAGCAGGTGCCTTCCTGAAAATGTGATATGTCATCAAATGTGCAATTACTTATGCGTCTATGGTTATGGAGAGCAGCTGGTGCACCAGTGGACCCAGATCAGCCTGCACGCAACACATTCTGGTCTGATGGATGGCAGCAGGGACTATGTCGCTGCGATGACTGTCTCGCAATGTATGAGCGTCAGGGCGTTACCTTCCTTCTCAGCTATGGCAGCAAAAAGGACGACAATGACGAGCCAGAGGATGAAGACGAGAGTGAAGCATCCGAGAACTCTCAGAGCGTATCATTGTTATCAACCTCGCAGGAGGCGTTCGCTACGTCAGTCCCTCCGCTTCAGCAGCTCGAGTTGCTTCAGGGCTATCAAGCAATGGTTGAAGGTCTACGTGAACACCTGCGGCCGTTTGCAGAGCGAGGCCAGGAGGTGCGCAAGGAAGACATCGATGCCTTCTTCGAACAGCTCAACCAGAAGAGGCGACGCACTGGCGACGAATGAGGCAGTTGACGTACGAGGGGAAGATCCAGGGATGGCACCCTTGCAGGGCCGGGTGCGGAATCTACCTCTCTTTCCTGCTGTGGCTGTGGCTGAACCAGAATCAAGAAATCAGACAGAGTAACCTAACCCTCTGGTGCGGGACTTGCTTTGGGTAGATGTCGGACCTACTGGACACACTATCACCCACTTGACCACATGAGAACACCGAGCCAAACTTGCAAACTAGCAGGTGCCTTGAAAATGTGATATGTCATCAAATGTGCAATTGCGTCTGGGATGGAGAGCTCTTAAAACCCATAATAGGAGGAAATATCGTAGGACACAAAAAGGCACAACTGTGCACGGATTTCTTTTTTTTCTGTTCTCGATAATCGTTACCAAACGTGGGGGACCGTTGATCAATTTCGAGGGTTAAAAAAATCCGAGGGGAGAGATGGACCGGGGCACGAAGAGGCAGCCAAAGATAGAAATAGTGGAAATCAAGAATGATATAATCAAATTTATGCTTACCAAGACCGACATCAGCGTGGCCAATGCGCTGCGGCGAGTAATGATTTCCGAAGTGCCGACGATGGCCATCGATCTGGTCGAGATTGAGAACAACACATCGGTCCTGCATGATGAATTCATCTCGCACAGACTGGGTCTCATCCCCTTGCGAAGCTCCAAGGTCGATCGATTTAATTACACAAGGGTAACCCCCTCTTGTGATCATCTCCCGCACGAATTCCTTTTTGTTGCCAATGAATGCTTGGACGACAGCAAGCTGTGGCTGAAGTGGCTGGAGGGAAGGGCTGACGCGTGCCTCTCTGTTGACACTGGCGACTGCAGGAGTGTAACTGTTCGGACCGTTGCCCTGAGTGCTCGGTGGAGCTCACCCTGAACGTCTCGTGTAAGGACGAGGCCGAGCTCGACGTCACGAGCAATGACCTCATCAGGTACAGACGCTCAGTGCGACGCGCTGTGCATATCACTGTGCCCTTGGTTCTGATGGCTTGCTCTTCCACAGTGATGATCCCGAGGTGGTGCCGGTGGACTCGGGTCACGATGTGGATTTGCCACAACAGCAGGAGAAGGGCGGCATTCTTATCGTGAAGTTGCGACGGGGACAAGAGATCAAACTCAAAGCCATCGCCAAGAAGGTGATCTTCGTTGCTTGGCCTTCAGCTGCATACCGATACTCATTGGAAGCTTGTACAAACTGTGCGCAGGGAGTGGGCAAAGAACATGCCAAGTGGTCACCATCGTGCGGTACTACATATGCTTTCGAACCAGATATCCGCCTCAACACCGATGCCATGGACATGCTGGACGCTCGCCAGAAACAGGAATGGTACGTGATGTTGAGTCTTCGTTCCGATCACCTCTCCACTAACGTTCCTAATTACGACAACAGGGTGAACAGCTGCCCCAAATCAGTGTATAGATACGAAGAAGACACACACACCGTAGAGATAGAGGATGCGGCATCCTGCATCTTCTGTGACGAGTGTAAAAAGAAAGCCGTTCAGCTGGGAGTTCCAGAGCTGGTCTCAGTGCGCCAAAAGCAGGATCGCTTCCTCTTCACGGTTGAGACAACTGGTGCGCTCCGACCTGAGGAAGTCATGCGAAGCGCAATCAAGATCATCCAGGAGAAGCTAACCAATCTTCACTCTCGCCTCGCCACGGAGCAAGAGACTGAGTTCCACTGAGCATTGGCCACGTTCCCTTCATATCTGCAAAGGTGTTTTCAAGCCACAATCAATCCACTAACCAATTGGTGGCAGACAATAAATCTTGCCAGACCAGGATGTTCAGTTTCCCATTCTCACTACCAAGGCTTGTCTTACTGCACCTTATCACCCAGCAATCATCAACACTCAAGAGTAGGCGATGATAAGTTTACATACGCAAGAAAATGGTCAGGCACAAGAGACAATGCGAGGGGAGTCACAGTCAGGACAAGGAGTGTCCATCTCACTAGTGGCCCAATCTAGAGTAAAGAGTCGAAGGAGACAGGCGAGAGGCCGACGAGCCACCGCCGCTGTACGGATCGTCGTTGGTCACATGGCCATTACAGTCCGGCGGGTTGGACCTGACGTCATTGGATGCACATGTTGGCTTTGGCTTTATATCACAGGGTTGCTGACAGAGAAAGTGATCCGTACGTGATACGGCCAGCAAGAGGGCGGAAGTTGCCGGGCTGGAGGCCTTGGTACACCTCCCAGAAATTGTGCGAACCGCTGCTGAGATCCACATTGACGGTGTCCTCAATGACTTGTCCATCAGCAGAGATGGCCTTCAGCTTGGGGATGGCAAGAGAATTGTAGCCGCCACCGCCAGCATCAAACGTAAACATGCCTGAGGTTCATCAGGAAGAGAGGATAAGCGCATTCGCTGGATGAAGAAAAGCCAGCACCCTCGTACCGTTAGAAGCACGATTCATCGGTACCCAGGTAGCGTTGCTATCTCCGTTCTTGGTGGCCAATACACACATCGTGTGTACCACGATGCGTGCGTAGATGGGAATGACCTGCACTTGTTTGATCAATTCACACGTCCGTGGGATAGGGAAGTCTGGAGACCAGCGTACTTGGAAGTACCACTTCGAGTCGCTCCAGAGCTGCCATTGAATGCCCAAATCGCCCACAGGACACTCGACCCCCTGCCAGGTGAGCCACCAGTTCCCACCAACAGCTGGATTCACGGAGAAGTCGAGCCAGTCTGAGAACGAGTTGGTGAGAAGCAGTTCATGAACCGGAGGAAGTCAAGGCGTTGGGGAGGAAAAGGTTACAGTCTGATAGATCATCATTCGCGAGATCGTTGATGATAGCGATGAATGGCGGCTGGGGGAACTGGTTGGGATCGCCGGCCAGCTGATCGGTCACGTTGGTGATCTTCACGCACATCCCGCACACAGCGCCGCTGAAGAACTGAGTTTTGACGATCGCGGTGGCTCGCTGTACGAACATTAGGGACACCAATAATAAATTATGTGTGGTTATACAGATATCTGGGTCTGTGAGGAGGAGTTACCCAAACGGAGTCGCCAAACCCGGAGGGAACATCCTCCTTGTAGCCGCAGCCGCCGTATTGTGCCCACGAGCTGTAGGTGCTCGACTGCACACAACACCAGGTGACGATGATGAGATGAAAAGACCCAACGGAGCAGAAGAGTATGAAAGGGAGGAAAGGGAACCAGGTGAAGGTACCGAACTAAAGACGGGTGCGTTGTAGAATTGAGCAGTTGGTGGCTGGGCTCCGACGCCGGCGAGGGTAAAAGCCAGCATCAGAACAGCCAAGACGGTCGTGGCGCAGTGCATGGTGGGAAGGAAGTGTGGCTGTTCGCTGGGAACTGGGACAACTTGCTGCTTCAGGCTCACCCACAGTGAAGACTGATTGGTGTGGTGACTGGAATCTTCGTTACGCAGTGGATGTGATAGTTGTTGCCCCAATCGGAGTGCACGTTAAGCCCACATACCACTCATTCTCGGATGCAGGTTAGCAGAGGCAACAACATTTCATGAACACATGCAATAAAAACACTGCTGGTACAGCATTTGATTGCGTTGTAGTGACCAGTTTCACAAACTGCACTTGTGGATGAGGGTGGAATTGCTGAGACAGCCGTAAAACTTAGCTTATCCGCCAGCCGGAGCAGTTGAGGCAGACGTGCTGGCGCAGCTTAGGCTGTCCGCAGGCGCGACAGTTCTCGATGTGGGTGATGTTGCGGCGCTCCTTGTTGGGTGCGTGTCGCCTCTTCCGCGACCGTGAGATGGACACCTTCTTCTTGGGCACCGCGCACGTGATCGGTCCGCCAGCTGGTCCCTCGACCACCCCGCTGGTTCCGGGATGCATCACGTCCAGCACCGTACGACCAAACAGGGACGACCTGTGATCCCCCACACCCGTTAGAACAGCCAACCACACCTGCCCATCGTTGTCACTAAGACACCTGATCTCTTATGCATAAATATGGATTATGAAAATAAATACATAAATTTTGTTATTTTCCTGAAATAAGTTTATGAGAAATAAATAAATTCATAAAGGTCGCGCAAGATGTTTCCGGAGCAATTGAAAAGGAGCGGAATTAACACATCTTGATTGAATAATAGACAAACCGAAAGAGTATCGGGGGCGCAGGCTGTACCCGGCAGGCACGTTCCCCAAGATTGGCGATCGAGAGGGCACCGCAGCAAAGCGCACCACGTTGGTGAATCGCTGCATGTTTTGGTGGTTATTCTTTGATTTGTCTTTTTGCTTTGTTTTTCCCTTCCTTTTCTTTTTTCCTTTCTCCACTTCTCCGATGTAGGGATTTATCTGGACACCTCTTTGACATCTTGTACCAATGACCATGCGCATGCTTTGCCAGGGTCGCTTGCTGCTTGCGGTAGAATGAATTGGGGTGGCCTGACTCATGCAGGTGTGATCGTAATCGGCAATGTGTTTCTTGGCGGCAATCAGGTTGGTCTCCTGGTGGTGTCACGTTGGTGGACATCAAGCTTGTGCATGGGCGTCCGCGGTTTTGAGTTCCGTGAGCTTGACTGAGGGCGGTGCGCGTGAGAGCTGCAAGGACCAGCTCCCTGCCGGTGACAGCCGGTGATCCCCTTCTCCATGTCCCTTTTCTTGCTAATTTGTTGTTTATGAGGATCTCCTAGATTTTCCTTTCGATTTCTTACCAATTTCCTTCTTGTGTCCGGATTTAGCCGGACACTTCAATGGCACATTCCACATTGTCCATCTTTTCCTTCATGGATGCACCTACCCTAAATTCCCCCGGTAAGAACCTGCTCATAAATATTATTAAAAGATGAATTCGTTTTTTAAAAAATGTTAGTTCACTCTATCTTGGATGAGATTTAATTAAAGTGTTGTTCTCTGTATCGCAGCTAATCGTGGACCTCCAAGTGCCGTTCGTAGTGAGCTGGGCAGACGCAGGTTTGCCTTCCGTGACTTGGCGACGCGGCCAGAAGTGCACGAGTTCTACCGCTCGGCAAGCATCCTGCCCTTTGCCATCGTGCCTCGTTCCACCACTTCATCAACCACTACTACGAAGGACCTTTCTGCCAATGCCAACAATAACAGCTCTGTCACGTCGACTACGACTCCAACTACTTCGTCTGCCAGGAGCAGCGACAGCGGCAGCAGCAGCAAGCAGGAAAGAGCAAAGAGGTCAGACGAACGGCTGTTCCGATGGCTGATGTCTTGTCTCCCGCTAGCGTCGGCTCATACGACGACGAGTCCGCACAGCGATATTCCACGATCGTCGGCACCGACGGAAGAATCCACTCAACCGGCATTCGATCTTGATCTCAACGCACCCGATGGCGAAGAACTGCCGGCCACTTCTCCTCCATCAGCAATGGCGGTGCCTACGTCCTCGCCCTCTTCGCCAGTTGTGGCGTCGTTGTCGGCGTCGACGTCCTCTACGCCACTGTTCGACACTGATGATGAGGTGGTGTTCCTGTTGGGCGCGGAGGCACGCCCCAACGGACAACCCATCAAACGCGCGGGCAATGTCCACAAGGTCTTCACGGAGAGTGATATCTATTGGTCAGACTTTGGCGGGAAGCGCGAGCCGTCCGACAAGGATCCCATCGATACTGCACTGCGTGAATTCGATGAGGAAACCTCTCGTATCTTTTCAGGTACGTAGCAAGTGGCACGCCAGACGATGTAATATGCTAACCGCTGGTTTAACGGACAGATCATCTTGATCTTATACGGGAGAGGATGATGTCATCCAACACGCTTAAGATTTGGCAAGGCGCCGGTTTCTCAGTGCAGTTTCTCGTTGAAGTACCCTTCATCGCAGATATCTCATCTCACTTCCACCAGCAGTTCGACAAACATGTCTCATCACTCCAGAGTCAACTAGGACTACAGATTGAACGGGTAATAAGCTATTAGCTAATGTAAAGAGTATTGTTGAATGACATGCTCCGAACACTACAGGCTCTGCAGGATGAGCCGGTTGTCAGGACGTCGGAACTGTTAGGCACGCTCAACAAGTGCGCAGTCCGATGGGTTAGCCGCACAGACTTTGTGCGGGCATTCGACTTGGTGCCTCATCTTGCGCCAGGCCGATCTATCAACTTTTCTCGAGAGATCTACGCCGAGAATCCGTGCTGTCTCACCATTGTCGAGTGGCCTGAGGCTGCAGATAATTCATCAGAAAGACAAAAGGAGCTACCACGAGAAGACAAGCCAACCTCATCAACCAGAGGAGAAGAAAGAAGCGAACAAGCACCACGGCTATTCATGATGCACATCTTCCCCTACTTCGCCGAGTATCTGCGATGCGATGTTCTGCGCAAAGTAGTCAACAATCTTGGCCGCACATCTTTCATCGATGCAGTTGAACACGAAGACCACCAGAGTACCACCGATCACGAGAGCTCTGCTGTACAACCAGACGAGCGAAGCTATGAGGAGCGGGAAGAATCATTTGCACGCAGGGAAAGAACCCCGCCCGAGCGACGGAGCCATCAGTCTCGGTCACGACGTAGCAAGCGAAATAGAAACTCTCGAGAGGATGATTACTCCCGGCCACGTCGGGATAGAGGAGAGGACAGCAGGGGCAACCATGCGCGCACCAACCGTCACGATCGAGAGAGCTCGCCACATGGCTATCCTCCTCGCCAAGAGAGTGATAGCTATGATGACGCACGCTACGACCGGTCCGATGGGGATGACTACGGTCGAAGTCGAAAGAGACCCGATCGTTCGGAACACTATGAAGATAGAGAGCACCAGCAATACTCCAAGAGATCGAAGTATCCTGTCTACAGCAGGGAGGATCTTCCACTCCCGCCTCCGTCAGACTGGAACTTGCCCTATCCCCATCAGCCATACCATGCTCCGCCTACCAGCTGGCCACCACCGCCTCATTCCTTTGTCGGTGCACCCTTGCCTCCGGGTCATATCTGGGCTCCTTCACCTTATCCTTTTCCCTACGACCCTCGAAGGCACTACTGATGCTCTTCATAACATCAATAGAAAAACAAAGATCATTTCCTTTGGCTTAATTCTTGATCAAGAATCTGTCACTGAATGAGCAGGAATGTATGTAATTACACACATTCTGCTGAGTCTAACCGGAAGAGAATGAAATAAACTGAGTTGCTGGTATCCATCCTGTGTTGGTAATCTGTGCAGCTTCTCCAATAAATGGAACCAGTCACACTAAGACACAGTCAAGCATCTTCTCTAGTACCTTTAAGGACCAGACACTACATCATCTAAAGTCAAGAGGATTTTAAGATTTCCAAACGGAATTGAAATTTTGAAACACTTTTTCAAAAACAAGCGTGCGCGTAGCGCAATCTGTACACAGCGATGGAGGACGTGGACGTGATGCGAGCGATGATGGCAGCTGCCTCCATTGGGGTCGGGGCGTCGCCCGTGGTTGACATGTTCCCGGTGAAGACCAAGCAGTGGCGGCAGGATGTGAATGGTCATCCGACCGATTTCGTGGTGTGCCTCTTCGCTAACTGCGTTTTCGTCATAGTCACCCAGCTGGGCAAGCTCGGCACCATCGTACTGCTCTCCTACTTTCGTATGGAAAAAAATATGAAACTGCTTTTTACATCAAAATAGAAAATAATAATAATAATATATTAATATTATATTAATATTATATTAATAATTTTATTGAAACCAGTTGACTTAGATTGTTGATTTGCAGATGCGGATTAGCAAGGACGACGCTACCTCTACAAGTGAAGAGGGAGAAATCACGTTTGCCGTGGACACGCTGTTGGGCAAGAGGTACTAATGCACAACAAGTGTTGCTGTGCCATCGCACAGCCTTGGCTGATTCGGACACTTGAACCGTACCACTGGTACAGGGATGATCCGGCATTGGTTGTGTGCGGGCGACAGATCGTGGAGGACATAGCGCAGTACTCCACCCGACCGCTCCTCCTCTCCATTGCCCTTAAAGATAACAGGTACTTCAGAGTTCTCCTTCTCATGTAAGCGATCGTACTGATTGCATGTATGAATGCAATGCAATGCAATGCAGTCGACCAACGATCAAGGAGATTGTGGAAGCAATCAAAGCAAACCGATTATGGGGAGCAGAACACTGAAACGTCTTCCTGATCATACCCTCTTTTGCCACTATGTACATCCTGTGCTTTTTCTCTTATTATGATGTGAGTGGGAGGCACTTGGGCAGCCATCCCCGGTTTAACACCCCAGCACAGTTAGGAAGACAGTAGTGATGAAATACGGGTAAGTGGGCCTCCCACTCCCCACAGACTATACGTTGCCTACAATTACAGCTATACCCGAGGTTGCTGTGTTGCTTAATATAGCTGGCGCCCATGGCAGCGAATAGAGCCGCAGGCCCACTTCGCTCCGGATGTGTTCCTTCTGAATTCACGTGCTCTTTTTCGCCGTCTCCTCCTCGGCAGACTGTCGCGGCTTGTCGTTGGTGACCACGCTAGTACTGCTCTGCTCCTCAATGAGCCCTTTCCCGCTGGCGCTATCGGCTTTCCTGCCGCGTTCGCTCTTCGTCCGCACCCACGTAAGGAACGATCCCTTCTTCTTCTTCTCGTCGCTCTTCTCCTCTCCGGCCACCTTCTTTTTCCTCCTCAGAGTTGGCGTCAGCGGCGACACCGTCTTCTCCGCTTCCTCCCCACCGCTAGCTGAGTCAGACGGACTTCGGGAAAGCAGCTGATCACCAGCAGCCTGCTTGCTGCTCGTCTTCTTCTTCTTCTTGCCTTGGGCAAGACCATCTGAACTGACGCTCATCACGACACGCGCACTGTGCGCGCCATCGGCCTCGGCTTCCCGCTGGAAAGCCCGGTCAAGTTCCTTGCCCCGCAGGATGCCAAAGCTTCTGCGCCGAAGGGCACGTGCAGCCTTACTTCCGCTTTCGGACGAAGAAGATAAAGAAGATGAAGAGGATAAAGATGGGGAAGATGAAGTCGCTGTCGTTGCTTCGGTGCCAGGCAGCAGCGCATGGGAGTCACCAGAAGATGAAGTTAAGGGAGATGAGGGGTACCGAGTTGAAGGGGAAGTTGGGGAAGTTGGGGAAAGCGGAGCAGACTCTGAGTTGAGGTAGACGCAGGCTCCGTCCTCCATGGAAGAGGCAAGAGCAAGAGGTTGCATCTTCTCCAGCTCGTAGCGGGTGGCGGCATCAAGGGACTTGCGCCATCGCGACTGGTACCCAGTGCGCTTGAGCCGACGGTTCATGCGCTGCTTGGCCTCGTCTCGCTGCACCCATCCATCGTCCAAGAGCTCATCATCTTCCTCTTCCTCCTCCGGTACCTCACCCGTCCCACCTCGGCTGCTCATCTTCAGTGCGCTGTGTGCCAGTACTGCTCGTCTCTCCTCGTTCAATCGGACGTTTATTGCTCGCCGACAATTGGGCACAACGTTTGCTTGTCTCTCCGAGCCGATCCGCGCCCAGTTCTTCCTCGTTAGTTTGAAGGAGGAACGAGGTACCTGGAGGAGACGAGGGGAATAAGACCAGGCCTGGTACTCGCGGTCAAGATGTTGTTGGTGCCACATGTCGATTCACACAACCAAGCTAGCAACAATTGAAGAGGAACAAGGCAAGAAGGGTTATCCAGCAGACTCTCTCACCATTTCCGCAGTTCTACACTGTTGACAGGCTGGAAGTAGACTGTGGGAAGCGAAGCAGAAGTGACAAGAGTAGGTTAGAAGGGCGATACGACTGAGTGATAACGGAGGATCAGCCACGTACGGGGATAAAATGAGACTTTTCCGCTTAGCCAGCATGCGCTGAGAAGAGCCCCACGAGGGAACATGTGTGCAAAGGCGATGATGTCGGGCTTCTTCCCATCCTTCGGACCGCGAATGAATCCTCTGCATCAACACCATCCTCATCAATAACACTCCACAATTGAAGGCAATAACAAAGCGAGCACCTCGGCGTAAACTGAAGGAAGGGATGAAGACGGGTGGCGTAAAGAGCAATGAGCTCCGTGCCACTTTCATTGCCAGAGAAGGTAACTGCTAATCGTTCCCCAGTTCGATCCCAATCAAGGGCGCGAATGGGGCCGCCAACCTTTTGCTCTCCGGCCATCGGGTAGGTCACTTGGTATGGACCCACTGCCTCACATCGTACATATTCTGAGTCTGCACAAAGGAGGTAAGCAAGGCTCTACGGATTGTTATTAACATATTGGAGGAATGTACTAATCAAAGGCGGCTCCTTTCTGAAGCGGATGGCATGAATATTGCTCTCGCCTGCCTCAGACACGAGCAAATACCGGCCATCCACACTCCATGTAGCAGCCTGAAGGAATAGAGTGTTACATAAAAGAAGTGATTTTACTTGTTGTTTGGCTTAGTACCTGGCACGGCTTCGAAAAGTTCCACTTCTGATAGCTCCATGTCTTGGTCTCAAAAATCAAAAATAACGATGACCTGTCGGTAGATGATCAGTTGCGTGCGCTCCAGACTGAACGAAGAATAAGCACATACGTGGTCGCGCAAAACAGGTAGTATCCATTTGGCGACCATTTCACTAGGTGAATGCCCGGTCCTCCCCAGCGAGCCAGTGGAGTACCCACGCCCAACACTCGATCCCAAATGACTACCGATGAATCATAAGGCGAGGCTGACGCGAGGTATCTGAAACATACAGATAAGTAAGGTGGCAACGGAGGGAGGAGCAGCGTGACGTACTGTCCGTCTGGGCTCCAAGATATAGAGGTCACAGGCCCGTGTCCACTATGTCGTAAGAGTGCCGCAGTAGCCGTGTGCTTTTCGTTGGATGGGGCATAAAGCGAACTATTGCCTCGATGTTAAAAGATCCTGCAAATGGTATCCAACAGAGATGGTCTGTACCTCACGCCTGTTGTATCTCGGCCGGTGACCAGGGGTACTCGCCAAATGAGCACACCCTGCCTGATGGTGTATGCTGTTAGAGTTCGTCTAGTTAACACTTAGGTGCAAGGGACTAAATGTACTCGCAACCAACCGCGAGGACCGCTCCGGCCAGTGGCTGCCATTCGATCGATGTGATAGATCGTTGAGACTCATGCTTCAAACATATTGGGCTCCATTCTTAGTGAAAGGATGATAAGTGACTGAGGCAAAGTTCAGGAAAAATGCATGGGACCTACGTTGCGTTGTGAGATCATAAACATTGATTGTATCATCTGCTCTGGCCACTGCGAATATTTGCTTATATCGATGCCACGCAAACGCTTTGATCGGCCGTGAGGCTGAGAGACGCAAAGTGTCACACATAGCCTCTTCGATCAATGGCAAGATAATGTACCTAATTCCTGGTTCTGTTTGACGGAGGGAAGGTCAAGATTGGGGAAAGTTCCTTCTCGTTTTCGCTTGAGGGAGCTGATTCTCTATTAGTGGAGATGAGATTCAAAGTCCAACAGCAGACCCCGTACCTGCTCCACGGCCATAACTTCGAAAGGAGGCCTTGGTCTGGGGTGGACACTGTTACACTGGTGAGCTTGATGTTCTTCTTCTCCCTCTCTGTTTGAGCGACAAGCGGAATGACAATGTTCGGGTATCTGACGCCCTGTGGCAAAGACAAGCGTTGAACCTAAGTTCACCGTCTTCCCAAACCACATTCAGTATAAGCATACCTCTGCGCTGATGTATCGTGTCAAGCTCGCTGTATCTTCACTGCCCTTCATTGTCACTGTACGTAGGATGGTTAAGAACAACAACAATCCAAAACTGACGTAAAATGAGAAGACTAGGGCCACTCATCGTACACAAGTCACTGTTTAGCTCACACAGCGTGAGCTCGCCTTCTGGCAGACTCTCCTGTGGTGGCTCGGGTGGAATCACTTGTTGCACTGG